>OVBJ01000082.1:0-119042 GCA_900406535.1 Noccaea bulbosa
AATGAATATGTTAACAAATATTATATATTGGAAAAAATGCTATAATTAATTAAAAAATATTTATATCAATATTCGATTTTTAAAATATTTTATTATAATTATTTCATATATTGTTTATGTTGTTTAGTGGAAGATATATGCAAATCTTTAATATTTGTAATCAAATTAAAAATAGTATATCAATGACATTGTATGTAAATATGCTAGTAAGTGATGTCTTTTTTTATATTGACCTTCAGAGTGAATTTGGTGTTGACACCTCAGCATGGCAAAGTTGTTAATAACACNCTTAATATATAAGGGATGATATGTTTCTATGTAAAGTTATTCTTCCTCTAAATATGCAGAAAAATTCAATCAGAAGAGTGTTTCCACAGAACTGTTGCAGTTTATTATGCCATAAGCCATTTCTAGCGCGCTTGGGGAGGTAAGCCATACTCAAATGGTTTATATAAGATTGTAAGAAGCAAGCCTTTGCAAACTCTCAAGCGTGCATCTTGTTCCTATGAATATAAAAAAGAACCAAAACAGTGGTTCTATAAGTAATCTGGTTAACAGTTCGAGCTCACAAAACAAACTAATCTAATCCTCTACCAGCAATCACTCCAAGATTCACTAACACTGAGTCAATTCATCTATTCATCAAACAATTGCGGAAAGAGCCAGGGATCGTAAGAACAGAATCAACCCACTCGACCGTGCCCCAAATCTCCTCATCATCATTGCGTCTTTCAAGCGCCACCACCGCACACCAAATCCTCTTCTCCTTATTTCCATACCCACTAGCACGGAAATTCTTGGGCCACAAAACAGCCAGCTTCCCACCGTAATCCGCAAGTTTAACACAACCATAACTAGCAAACTTAGGCAATCCTTTCAAACCCTTCATATTCATCCACAACCAAAGAGTACGTTATCCATCATGCAATAAGATTGCCGTGGCCATCCTAATTCCAAATAAGTAATCCCTTCCTATCACTTCCCATCTATCTTCCTCTGGCTCGTAAACAACACCTTTGCTCCCAAACATGTAAAAGATTTTTCCATCAATCACTGCGCTCTTGTCTACGCTAGTGCTGCATTTCTCTGCAACAGGGCACAACACAGGCTCCCAAATTTGGGTTTTTGGATTGAAAACTTCCATCCAATTTGAGGCGTTGAAGCCTCTGCATCCTCCTGCTACGTATATCTTCCCATCAAAGACATTTGCTGCTGGGCAACCCCGCTCCACACGCATGCTTGGAGCCTCGCGCCAAGCGTGAAAATGGCAGTCTAAAACCCATACGCTAGCAGAAGGCGAATCTTCGCTTGTTCCGCCAATGGCGTAGATACTAGAACCAACTGCAACCACAACCTTGCCAATGAGCTTGAGGAGGATTGGGATCAATAGATTCCCACTTGACTTCTCTTTCTTCTTCTTCTCGCTGGTGTTGTCATTGGTTAGGGTTCGATTAGGTTTCCGGCAGAGAGTGAACCAGCGAGGGTTAGGGTCAGGGGTGAAGTGTACGCACACATAGAGACAACTCTCGGCGCGGCCTAGCAAGGATCGGGTCTCGTAAAGCTCCGGCGAAGCAAGGAGAGATCGGAAGCTCTTGGAGGCGAGGGAGAGAGCAGGGTAGCTCAATAGCAAATCGTCAGGAAGCGATGGTATCGGAGTCGATTGCGATTGCGAATCGACGACGTCTGTGTGAGTGCCAGCGACGGCTTCTTTTTCTTATTCGGCCTCTTCATCAATGGATCTTCGCCGTTCGTGGCGGCGGAAGACGACATTCGCAATCAGATTCGTCGGTAAGAATTTGCCGCCAAGAGTACTCGCGTGAGATCTATACCGGTGATGGATTCTTAATGGGCCTATATTTATTAATATATATAGGCCTTAGCCAATAAGTTTTAAAGTGTGCCATTACATTACATAGATCTTTATATTATTTTTGTGACGAATCTGATTGCTAATGTCGTCTTCCACCACCACGAACGGCGAAGAGCCATTGATGAAGAGGCCGCCAAGAGTACTCGCATGAGATTTATTCCGCTGATGAATTCTTAATGGGCCTAGGCCTATTTAGCCCATAAGTTATAGATTGTGCCATTACAAACATTGATCTTTTTATTATTTTTGTGACAAAATGTCTCTTTTTTTTTTTATTTTAACATCAAAAATGTCTTTCTCTCTTCATTTAGAAGTTTTGATAAATTAGCAATGGTTATTTAAGGAACGGTTAGATTATACTATTACAGGATAATTTGAACAAAATGTGAGAATATTTCTAGTGATTGTAAATGGAAAACATCTACTAATCGTTTTGTTTGGGATGATAAGTGCAAGCAGACACTGTTTTTTTTTTTTTTTCAAACAAATGTTGCTGCATGTTATACTCAAAACATAATAACAAGCAATTCGAGAAGAAGATAACAAGCAACGTCTAGTGTATATGTTACTAAGTTTCTCTTGGATACAAGGAGAGTCTTGGAGACGTATCATTCATATGAAAGTTAAAACTCTCCGTTGAAACTCAAGTCACCGAAACCGTCCCGGTCTAGTTTCTCATTCTCGCTTGCCACAAGATGGTCAATCGTGTTGGTTGATCTGCAGTGAACTTGGAACATAAGAGAAGGCATGCGGTAAAACCATCACGAATAGTTCCTTATCTTCGAGATCCACTCCTCCCAAGTAACCCTTGTCGACATCAATGAAGTAAGCAGTGTTGGGAATCTTGGGACAGGTGTACGAACCTGATGATGTGGCTTTAGCTTTACCTTGCTGAAAAACAACCACGGCTCTCTTCTCCTCGTCAACCAGGAAACTCGCACCACAATTTAACTTGACGAACGGTAATGACATATCCACCGACAAGAACTTGCTCCAGGACACGGCCTTGGGCTCAATCTTGGTCGTCACCCAAACCTCCATCTCCAATGGATAATGGCTCTGAAACAAGACAGCAAGCTGCTGCTCTTCTCTAACACTAGATAGAACCACAGCCGCGTCGTCGAAAAAAGCCTCCACAGGCAGAGGCAAACGCGGAGCAAACCTCTCGGCCGTGAAATCGAAACAGAGTAAGAAACCAGGGTCATATCCATCTTGATGTTGAGCATACCAGTACGTGTTTCCCTTCACAGTCACTCCATAGTTCTCGTAGTCATCTAAATCCACGTACCAGTCCGGAGTCACATCATCAAGAACCCTCCACGAATTAGAGCCTACATCGTAGATTTCGTGCACAGATTCCTCCGGGGGGGAAACATCAGTAAATCTCAAGATTTTGTGGCTGCGGCGGCATGGTTTTCCCTCCTCCTCGTATCCGAGAGTATGAAAATACATCTTCTCCCCGGGTACGACGGAGATCCAACGGGTTTGACCCGAATAAGGGTTCCAAAGCACGAGCTTGGAGTAGTCTTCCGTGGTGCATAACAATAAACCCTCGCAGTGATAAACTTGAGTGACGTCGAGCTTATCCGAATCGTTTAGGCTACTAAGATTACCTCTACGAGTTATCGATGTCGTTTAGATTGACGCTCATCAAATGAAGACGGCGATTAACCTTTACGACCGCCGGAATCTCTCCTTCCTTCGCTGCTGCTGCTTCTGCGGCCATGTGCTTCTTCGTAAAGGCATCGTTTTCGGATAATGTCTTCAATTTTTGGCATGTACACCGGACTGCTCTCATAGATGTCATCGGGATTCTACAGAGAATCTCCTCTAACAAATCCTGTGGAAGATTTGTCAAATTCGACATTGCTGATCCCTTCAAGTTGCGACGGCAAGGGTCGATGTACCGCAATTAGGTTAGGTGGCGGTGATATAGGAATTATAGGATTATTTAGAGGACCACTTAATTGGTATTGGGTTTTATAATTTAAGTTGTTATTATTGGGTGATTTAGGTTTTAAGACACTTCCATTATACAATTAAGATATTAAATTATAAAATCCAATACCAATTACGTGGCCTTCTAAATAATCCTATATTTCCTATATCAGGTGGCTACCGGAGGCGATCTAGGTGACGGCGGAAGAGATTTGGGGACGATTTCCGATTTCTCTATTGGCAACCTTAAGTGGAGTGGTTTCTCCTGGTTTTCGGTTTATTCCGGTTTATGTCTGATTTAACCACATTTATTTCCCCGCGTTTCAAACGCGGCGTTTGTGAAATTGTGATGATTAATGAAATCAGTATGCTTGAACAAAAAAAAAGAAAAATGAAATCAGTCTAATATTATTTTTTTGGTCACCATTGCGGCAATGGCATTGCCCTAGCTTTTATTGTTTTTTTCTTTTATAATATAAAAATTTTCATTTTTATCTTCCGGGTTTCGATGTAAAAATGAAAATACAATTGTAAATGTATAGTTGGTATTTACGGTTGATTTTTAGATTTTAGGGAAAACTTGCTCACTGGCCTACTAAACATTTTTGTGAATAAATGCATATCTCTAACGATTAATACTTTAGATTACTTTATAAGAAAAACATTTTATACTACTAGTATACGGTTGATTAAAATATATACTATGCATCCATCACATTATATATTGCAGGACTAGAAGTTGTAAGTTGTAACAACAATGATATGTTTCTACGTAATTTAATCAAATCATTCATGACTTCCCTAAGACGAGATTGGATCCTCGACATCAAATCTACATGAACACTCTTGTAAATAGCTAAACAGTACTATAGGATAGGAACCTGCAGATAAAAGAAGAAAATAAAGAAATAAAGGATGTAATTGGTCAGGCGCAAGTAGTTTCTGTTCACCACACGACCAGTCTCTCTTCATACATTACATCATACAACGAGTGAATTCGCTGAATCAGTTACATTACATCATACGTCTAGTGAAACATGAAAACAACATATTTTATAGACTAGTCTATAGTCCAACCAAAAACTGAACCGGAATGAACCAAACCAACTTGTCTATTTATCTCATGCAATACTCTAGAATACATTTTAAAAAAATGGTGAAAATATCATATACTTTAGTCAAAAAATTGTAAGTATGTATGTATTATGTAACGTTGTTCTAATTAGGTTATGCAGTTTTGACAAATTATTGAATTTGTTATGCACTTTTGATTAATTCAATTATGTAAACCATAACATGTTATTTTCAATGAATATTTACATTCTTAGCCAAAAAAGAAAAGAATACATGTAACGTTGTATTGCGATGAGTGCGAACTGAGTCGGGAATTGAGGCGAAGATTATTGAATTTGATGCACCCAACCTAACCCTACCCCACTCCTCCTACGAGTTAGCCACCGACAAATAAATTAGGATGGTCCATTTATTAAATTGGATACTCGTAAGTCGTAATTGTCAATTGTCTACGTGGCTCCTTCTAAATTGATTAATAGAACACAGCAACACAAACACACACACCGTAATGATTTTTGAAAAAAATATATATATTGGAATATTACTTACAAATTCAATAAAATGGGTTCTTCCTGAAATTTTCAATGATCAATACAATCGAAATGTTCGTACTGAAACTGAACATTCGAACAATAAAGTAGTATGAACGTGTCATGTTTCTCTAGTTTTAGACTAGGAATTTTACAACTGTACACCGTTTTTTCATCGCCTTAAATTCAATAGTCTGATCAGGATCTTTGTATGTCCCTTTCGTTTATCTGTATCCATTCGTTTATGATCACATCATTTAATTAATCCATTGGTATAGATGTGTTATAGCTAGATGAATTATTAGATTATATATGCATTTAATTTGTGAAAGCAAACCTTGTGCTGTGTCATAGCTGGACCAATATCCCATTTTTGTGGTATCAGTGATCTGTACTATGCGTTCTAAAACTAGATGTGTATCTAGTGTACGTTTGGATATCCGTTAAACTAATCCGATCACCCGATTTTCTTAGTAACAATTATTAAAACAGTTGAAAAATATTTGCAAATGATGAAAAAATCAAAACTAACTAACGCTAGTAGCTTTATAATTAATGTTTGTAACCAATATGTTCCTGTTCTTAGGAATATTGAGCTCTAGCATGTATGATGCAGCTTATCCTCAGTTAAATTACGGTTATTCTTTTTTTTTTTTTCAAATTTTAATCCATATTTTCAAATAAATAAACCAATATTACAAATATTTTGCCGAGCCCTAAACACTACTGCTCTATATTGAAATACCTACCATAAGCAAAACAAAGAAGAAACATTAAAGAAATGCATTCCCCCACAAAAACCATACCGTTAGAACACGTCATCGTTTTATGTTCCCTCTTCTTTTTCCCCTTCTCGTCTTCCTCCTCCGATCCAAGAACCGCCGTGTCCGGTCTCTTCTGCGGAGTACGCAGCAACTCCTCGACCGATCCTAACTACATTCCGACTTTCGTCGAAGATATGCAATCCCTCTCCCTGAAGCTAACTACACGCCATTTCGCAACTCAATCCATGAACTCCACGCCGTCTAACTCCAAAACCAAATCGACGTCCGTTTACGCACTGGTTCAGTGCCACAACGATCTCTCGCCGTCCGATTGCCAGCTCTGTTACGCGATTGCACGCACGCGCCTCCCTCGTTGTCTCCCTTCCTCCTCCGCACGGATCTTCCTCGACGGTTGTTTCCTCCGTTACGAAACTTACGAATTCTACCAAGAACCAGTCTCCGAGGCTTCGGACAGATATTCATGTAGCAACGACACCGTTTTAGATCCTCAGTTCGGGTTTCGAGTTTCGGAAACCGCGGCGAGAGTCGCGGTAAGAAACGGAGGGTTCGGAGTCGCCGGAGAGAGTGGGGTTCACGCGCTAGCTCAGTGTTGGGAGAGTTTGGGGAAGGAAGCTTGTAGGGTTTGTTTGGAGAAAGCTGTCGGAGAAGTGAAACGATGCGTTTCGAGAAGAGAAGGAAGAGCTATGAATTGTGGGTGTTATCTTAGATTCTCTGATCATAAATTCTATAATGCGCATGGTAAATTTCATGGTAAGGAAGGCTTATCTATCAATTATTTAGAAATTTACTATACAAGTTTTTCTTTAGATTCGATTCTCTGTTTCTAAAAGGCATTTTTGACACGTGTATTTTGGACACAAATGGCAGGGATTTGTAACAAAGGAGTCATTGTGGCTATTGTCTTGACCATGTCAGCATTCGTCATGCTCATTTTACTGGCAACGTATGTCATTATTGTCAAAGTATCAAAGACCAAACAAGGTACACATTTGATCACATGGAGTAGTAGCACATATATATGATCTATCCATAGATAGAAACATTCGTTTTCTAATTAAGGAGTTATTTCGATTAGGTACGTGCATTGGAAACATTCGTTTTTCGAAGAAATTATGTAATTCGCGTAGCTAGGCATGTGCATTATTGATCAGATAACACCGTCTTGGCGTCTTGCCTACATGGCTATATCCAATCTAAAAATACCTCTATGGCTCTATTCGTAACCCAAACTTGAATCCGATGCGTATGGCATATTTAATGAGGGTTTGGATAATAATTTTAAAATTTTGAAAGATACAGATCCATTTTTTTAAGATACACTTTAGATAGTAATTATTTTAGAAATCCTAGTGATATGTATACGTATCTGACCACCCCCACGTCTTTTCACAAACAGAACAAAGAAACCTTGGTTTAGTTTCGAAGAAATTCAACAACTCGAAGACGAAGTTTAAGTACGAGACTCTAGAGAAGGCAACAGATTACTTCAGCCCCAAGAAACAGCTAGGGCAAGGAGGAAACGGCACCGTTTTCTTAGGAATCCTCCCAAATGGCAAGAACGTAGCCGTGAAGAGACTAGTGTTCAACACAAGAGAATGGGTAGAAGAATTCTTCAACGAAGTGAATCTCATAAGTGGAATCGAACATAAGAACCTCGTCAAGCTCCTTGGTTGTAGCATTGAAGGACCCGAGAGTCTCTTGGTCTACGAGTACGTACCTAACAAAAGCCTCGACAACTTTCTCTTTGGTATAAATTCTCCCTCGACTTATTCTCTAAAGCTTTGCGTTGTTTCATTAGCTCTTACTTTTAGATTATGTTTTTGTGTATATATGTGTTTTTGGTCGGAGTTTTTGTTTCTCATCAAGTGTTACTTTAGTCTTGGAATTGAATTGAAACACAATTAAATAGGAGTTGGTTTGGCAGGGTTCAAATTATAACGGCATTTCATAATTTTGGCTAGAGAAATTACTTTCTAAACCATTTTGTGATAATTTTAGAAGGTTTTTGTTCAAAAAACAAAATTTTTGAAGGTTTGGCTAATAGAAAACAGAGTCGACTCTAACAAACTGTTTATTGGGATTTTCAGGTGAGAGTAAAAGCAAAATTTTAAACTGGAGCCAACGACTAAACATTATCCTTGGAACTGCGGAAGGACTGGCTTATCTACACGGAGGTAACGGCTCTCCGGTTAGGATTATTCATCGAGACATCAAAACAAGCAATGTTCTTCTTGATGAACAACTCAATCCCAAGATAGCTGATTTCGGTTTGGTTCGATGTCTCGGTATCGACAAAACTCATCTTAGCACCGGCATCGCAGGAACATTGTAAGCAACTGAAAAACACTAGTAGCTAGAATCTAGACTACTCGAGAAACTACTCGAGAAAATTCTTTCAAACTAATATTTTTCACTTCTGCAGAGGTTACATGGCTCCAGAATATGTTGTTAGAGGACAGTTAACGGAGAAAGCTGACGTTTATAGCTTCGGAGTACTTGTTCTCGAGATTGCTTGTGGAGCAAGAAACAATGTTTTCGTGCCAGGGACTGGTCATCTCCTACAAAGAGTAAGTTTCCCTCAAAACCACATTCATCAAAAGAAAAAGTTGTTATGAATCCTTAAATCCAGTATCGTTTCTTGTTCTAGGTCTGGAACCTCTTTAGACTGAACAGACTTGTAGAAGCTATAGACCCATGTCTAAAAGAAGAGTTGCTTCAAGTGCCAGGCAGCGAAGCAGAAGCTTTTAAAGTACTTTGTGTGGGATTGTTATGCGCACAAGCTTCTCCATCGCTGAGACCGTCAATGGAAGAAGTCATCCGTATACTGATAGAGAGAGATTACCCTATTCCATCACCAACCACTCCTCCATTCTTGAGAATTAGCTCGCTAAATACAGATCCAGAGTGCAGTAGTACCATATCTTATAGTACCAATAGTACTACGATGGTCAAAACGGATCAAGCTTCTTATACCTCTTCAGATTCTTCTACAACTCGTAGGACCTAAGGAACTTTTTTTTGTAGAAGTATCACCATTTCTTGAGGTCTGGTCGATATGGATGCATATTTCATGTGAAACTAATGTTGCATTTGAATATATATTACTTTTAGCTATTTATTGGGGGTATAATCTAACATACAAATACCGCTGTAGAGAAGATTGTAAGAATACAGATTTCACTAACTTAAGTGCTTTAACAATATATCTTCATCAACAAAATACAAACCTTAAACCATTATCCAACTTCTAAAGTCTCATTGTATTATAACATTTATTAAAACCAAGATTAAAAAAAAAAAGTCTTCCTTCTGGTTCTTGATCTTGAACTCCTATAACATAATAAATCCCTTACCACAACCAAAATTCACATCATGTAATGGAGAATCACTCTTCCAATTTAACCAGCCTACAACAACACACCATTCCAAATCTCCTACTAATCTTCCACGACAACAGTGATCTCTCCCTTCTCTAGCAAATCATAGAACTCCCTGGTTCGTCTCTGGTTGTTCCAATGATGCATTTTCCAGAGCCCTCCAGCGGCAAGGCCTAGTGTTATTCCATATATTATCTCTTTGACTATGCTTGGCCCCTTGTATACAGCCTTTGCGATCTTTGGAGCATTCGACATTTTAGATCTCCTATAAGTAACTAATATTGTATCAGATGATAATATTCAACATCCATAATCTAAACAAAGCTTACAATATTCAGTTTTCTCCTCTAATATTTAGTTCTAACAAACTATAGTAAAGTTCCAGTCTTTGCGTTCACATAGAAAAAAAATTCCAGAATCGTACTTTGGAATATAAAACATTTTCTTGCAAGGTACTAATAGAAACGCGAAACCGATTTTGAAGCGTATATAAGATTAACGATATTCACTAAATGGACAGGAAAATCATGAAAATGAAAGTTGGTAGTGTGATAACTATGATTGCGAGAAAGCCTTTACAACTTTCCGGGAAAATAATAGGAATTTTTGTGTGCAAGCAAAGCGGAGAGTGAAAGAAGGCATACCTGTAGCTTAAAAGCAGAGTGTCGAAGAAGAGTAAAGAAAAACAGAGAAGCTTCAAGATTCATGATGAGACGAGAAAGATCTCTAACAATCTATAAAGGGAGAGGCGTAATCAAGTGCTACGCGCTGTGCATTAATTACCTTTTTCTATGAGCCTATGACCTTAACAACGGTTAAGATTGAACAATCGATGTGAGCGAGAAAGATCAACGGTTGTTTTGCGAGTCAGGTTAATGTATACTTTTCCAAACACGGATATAATGTGCTCTTTGTTTGACAAGTGTGACACACGTCATCGTTAATTGAGAGTCACGTGTGCAGGAAGTATGAGCTTCATTATAACGTATACTAGTAGGATGAATTAGTATAAGATAGGATAAATATTGTGTTATTCACACAGACGAATACACAAATTATGTTTCAACGTCTGTGTGTTGTCAGGAATGATAAACAGAATTAACCGATTTCGATTTGTTTATGTTTTAATTTGGTTTGATCTCTCTGAACCGAAGCTTATACATGAATAACGAAACCATTTTGTTTAAGTGTAGTATTTGTTGTACCTTTAACACGGATAGATATTAGATATCATATAGTTCAAGATGAAATTTTGCAGGTAGGATCGATCAATTTTCCAAATTTTCGCAGCACAAAAAAAAACAAGACAAGAAGGGTTTTGGAGACGTTTAACATAGCAATCATTCATATGACCTTAAAACTCTCGGTTGAAACGAAGGATATGAGGAAAGTCACCGAAACAAAAGACAAGAACACTTCATTTCTGAAAAGACATAACAAGTTACTACATTAACGATCATGTCTTAACTCTTAAACTAACTACCAATACGTTTCCGGTGTGGAGACTTAACACACGATGCCATGCCCAAATCAAAGTCGGTTTACTCCGGTTATGATCTGAGTCATAACCGGTTCGTTGATCTGCAGTGAACTTGGATCATAAGAGAAGGCCTGCGGTAAAACCTTGTTGTATACTTCCCTATCCCTATCTCCGAGATCCACTCCTCTCAAGTAACCCTTGTCGCCATCAATGAAGTAAGCAGTGTTGGGACTGGTACGATAACCTGATGCGGCTTTAGCTTTACCATGCTGAAACACAACCACGGCTCTCTTCTCCTCGTCAACCATGAAACTCGCACCAATATTAAACTTGATGAACGGTGGTGCCATATTCACCGACAAGAACTTGCTCCAGGACACGGCACTGGGCCCGATCTTGGTCGTCACCCAAACCTCCATCTCCAATGGATAATGGCTCTGAAACAAGACAGCAAGCTGCTGCTCTTCTCTGAAACTGGATAGAACCACGGCGTCTTCGAAAAATCCATCGACGGGAAGAGGGAGACGCCGAGCAAATCTCTCGGTCGTGAAATCGAAACAGAGTAAGAAACCAGGGACCTCTTCTCCTCCTGCTCCTATGATATCAAGAGGTTTAGCATACTAGTACGTGTTTCCCTTCACAGTCACGCCACTGTTCTCGTACTCATCCACATCCGTGTACCAGTCTGGAGCCACACCAAGCACCCTCCACGAGTCAGAGCTTGCATTGTAGATTTCATGCACAGATTCGTCGGCAAATCTCAAGATTTTGTAGCTGCGCTTTCCCGATCTGTACCCGTATCCGAGAGAATGATAATACCTCCTGGGTCTGCCGGAGATCCACCGAGTTTGACCCGAGTAAGGATTCCAAAGCACGAGCTTCGAGTTGTCTTCCATGGCGCATAGCAATAAACCCTCGCAGTGGTAAACTTGAGAGACATTGAGGTTATCCGAATCGTTTAGGCTAGTGAGATTACCTCTACGAGTGACAGATGGATCTGAGTCGTTTAGATTGACGCTCATCAAATGAAGACTGCGATTAAGCAACACGACCGCCGGAATCTCCCCTTCCTTGGCTGCTGCTGCTTCTGCGGCCATGTGCTTCTTCGTAAAGTTCTCATTTTTGGATAAAGTGTTCCACTTTTTGCAAGTACATCGCATCGCTCTCATAGATGTCATCGGGATTCTACAGAGAATCTCCTGTAGCAAATCTGGTGGAAGAGTTGTCAAATTCGACATTGCTGATCTCTGCGAGTTGCGGCGGCAAAGGATCGAGATAGGTTAGGTTGCGGTTACCGGAGGAGATGTAGAGGTGATCATGGCGGAAGAGATTTAGGGGTGGTTTTCTCTCTTGTTGGCAACCTTAAGTGGGCCAGATAAACTTAGCCCAATGTTACGATATGCTTTTAGTAAATGGGCCTTAGGACAACTCTTGTGGCTGTAATATGCATGCGTTTTCAGACAAGAATTGATGTCACAAAGAACAAAATTTGTTTTTAATAGAATCGGTCATCGCACTTTAGCTAGGTGAATCTCTTTTGGACCACTAAGATCTCTCCACCAATGATATTAAAGCAAACCCACCAAACTCTGGATAAGACGCGTGAACATGTCGCTTTTCACTTTCTAACGAACCTTACGAAAAAGGGCAGTTTAAAAAAATAAGAATAGGAATAACCGAATAATAATCAAACGAAAGATGAATAAGAAAACGACGACCTATTGTGTACATGACACTAATGATGGTAGCAAAATATTCACGTGTAACTGTGTAAGGTTATTATTCGTTTGTTTCGGGACAGTAATTTGTTATGGAGTTTCAGTCGGACAAGTTAATTTGGAGAATAAAAGGATTTGAACATTATTTATTTATATATATTATTATCTTACGTTTTGTAATTAGCGTGAGAAACCCTGGTTTAATATATAGAACTCGTTAATCAGACCGAGAGAATAGAACGAGAATAAATCAGACCGGTCAAATTATTTATCTGACCGTTGCCGACCTAAAAAGTAACTATATTATAGTGACATTTGTTCTCTGTGGGTTTGTCAAATATTCGTGAATACCTCTAATGTATTACCATGTGCTAAATACTAATAATTTTAATCGATTGGATGGATTTTCTTAGTTAGAGGAACCCACGCATTTAGTAATGTTGGGTTTAGGTTAACACGTTCATATGCAATTCACATGGATGTCTATAACTTTGATGACCGTGTTCACGTCAGTATATAACTATGTCAAATCAAAATTTAAATGGTATGTTTTTCAATTTTTAAATGTATTTACTTTTTGTGATTATCTTGTAGTTTGGTAGATGCGGTGTAGCTACTCGTTTCTGGGACCAATGAAAAGGTGTAAACTAATATCTGTTTAGTCGGTGCAAGAAATAGAAATGTAACTGCTTCACATGATCACCGTTGGATTTCTTTACCCATAAGTTTTGGTTTAAGCGTTGGCTTAATTATAAGAACTCCACGTGCAGTTATTTTAAAATAAAAACGGTTATTCAAACGGAGACCATATAGTATGACCAAATCGTTTGGTCGGTAACAAAACAAAAAAAATGAAAAAGAAAAACCCAAATCGAGTGAATTTACACATGGCATAAGTCCCATTAAGGACAAGGACTTTGAATGTTCTTACTTATCTCAGGAGTGATGCATTTCAAATCCTTTGAATGTTCTGACCAACCTCTTTGTCACATATATTGTCATTTTAACAAATTCTTACATTTTCCACTTAAATTCCATTTATTTACTAATGGAGGTCTGTTATATTTATTTATTTTGAAATTGTCAATGCTTGTACAATGCATATGTCAGGGCCCTGACTCAGGGGGTTTCATTCGATTACATTTGACTATTTGAGTGGCAATGTTTGTACGTAATTATTTTGCCATTTCTATAATATAGGTTCACTAATGCTGAGAATTTGAAGCTACACGATATTATCATAATTTGTAAAAAGAAAAAGGTCAAGTTTTGAATTTTGGTGGAGAAAATACAAAGTACGAATATATCTATGTTTCCCAGCTAATACATATTATTTTACAAATACAAATTTTGTTTCAACTTCAGGAGTAAAAAATATATAGACTATATTATTAAATAATATTTGAAATTATTTTTCTAAAATGTAATTTAATGAGTTTTTTCACAATAATAATATTTATGAGTAATAATAGAATATTTATTAGTAATGCAACTGCAATTAAACGATTATATTAAAAACTATATTAAACAAAATTAAATTTGGAAATTTAGAAACTTAATAAATAAACTATTATACATTTTAATTCCTAATTTGAGACTTTGAAACATACTAATAATTTATCATCATTAGGGTAACTGATATCTCCATCATTTCGCACAGGGTATAAGGTGTTTGAATATGTAAATATTATGTATATATATTATACGGTTATATGAAAAATTATATTAAACCAAAATTACTTATATTTTAGAATGTTTATTAAATTAATCTTCATACTCTTATGATTTCTTATTAATGTGGTTCATTTTATATAAAATGTTCATGAACCACCATACTTCTTCATTTCCAATTTGGGATTTTCAAGATATTTAAAATATTTTGTATTTATTAAATTTTAAATGTTTGATCAAATAAAATTTAATTAAATATTTAGAAATTTGGATCAATTATAATATAATATTTTAATTTTTAAAATTTCTATATTTATACCTTTGATAAAAATATTTATAATATTATAAAATTTTATCCAATTAAACTATTTCAAATATTTTAATATTTTGATATAATATTGTTAACTTTTTGACATCAAAATATTTTAAATATTATAGATATTGTTTAGTTTAATTATATGACTCCATTAAAAAAATCATATTAAACCAAAATACTTATAAAGTTGGATGCTTATTAAATCAAGTTTCTTAGTTTTATAGTTTCTTATCATTTTTTTAATATTCAAGTGAACCACTCATAAATCTTTATTTCTAATATGAAACTTTGAAAAACTCTTATTTTCATCATTTGATTAATTGATATTTGTTTTTTAAAATTCAAATTACAACTTGTGTAGAAAAAAATATATATTTTATTAATATATTGGTGATGTGATAATTTATTTATTTTTACAAATTTATTTCAGCCAAAAAAATGAGAAAAAAACTATAGTATTTAAAAGTAATAATTAATATAATATATTTGTAATAAATGGAAAGACATAATATCTCTTTATAATTAAATGCTGAATTATGTATAAATATTGATATAATATATTCTCTAATCAAATTAATGTCAAATTAAACTTTATTTTAGAAATATAATGAGAAGCATTCTGGTGATGACACATCAGCAATGTATTCTCTTTTAATATATAAGGATACACATCATAGATTTGTGATATTTATATATGGAATCTGTCATTTTGAGTCTCCTATTTACATCATTTGTGTGTTTATCTTCTTCTTCTTCTTTTTGTGTGTGTTTTTGCGACATTTAGAGTCCTAGCAATTCTTATTGCATTATATGACTTCTAGAGTGTTTTTGTTCTTCTTTCTGGTATTTTTGTGTTCATTTACCTGTTTGAAAATTGGTTAGAACAATGGAGTATCATAGAGATTGATGGAAGATGAACTCTTAGATCCAAACAAGTCCAAGGAAAACGCAGAAATAGCTGATGAAGACCATCCCGTTTGTGGATAAACTTAAATTTGTATGCAGCATAAGCCATTTGACTTAATTAGCTTCAATTTGGCATTAGACCAAATGTAGGTATATAAATTAAATTGTTTTGAGATAAACCAAACCAATTATAGCTTTGAGATAAATCAAACTTATAAATCAATCGTTTGAAAACGCGATTATAACATCTAAAAAGGAAATTGAAAAAAAAAAAAAAAAAAAAGGAAATTGAATATGAATGTAATCAAAATGGAGGTAAGAGTATAATTCATTTCCTTAAACCAACCCGGGAATAAAGATAAAACTAATCGTATCGTATCCCCAAAAGTTATAAATATTTTATTTTCTCAGATTCCCAAAGATAAATGTCAAGTCAATCAACTAATGCCCATAAGCATTCCAACACCTTGACCATCCGAATCAATTAAAGATTTAGGGAATAAAGTAATCCATTTCGAAATTACTAGGGGGATCCCAAAATATTATGATCTCGCAGTCACATTTTTCCCTCAAATCTCCGAAGCATAACGAAAACGAGTGAAACAAGCGGAGTATTGAATTATTGTCATAAGACTCATAACTCGCTACCAGTGACTCGTCGATCGGATCCGTGATAGTTACATCTGTCGGCAGGTGAATTAAGGAGCAATTATAAATTTATAATGCAAGCAATATATACAAAACTTTAAAAGTCGTTTAAAAGCCACGCGACAAGAATCGTGTATATAATATTTTAATTCTCTTCGAATTTATTACCAACGACCAAATCTAAAGGTAGCAAATCAAACTTACCCCACGTAAAGATTTCGAAAGAAGCAAAACAAATATATCAAAATACATAAATAAGTAAACGAATTAATTAAAAATTACGAAAAATAGGGAAAAATAGTAGAGAATAAGGTTCACTTTCTTACAAATTCCTTGCATGTCGACATATGAAATCTATAAGTATATGAACATTTCCAAACTTCCGATCCATATCTCATCGAATCATCCAAATTGGGAAAGTTTCTAAGATTCATAATCTCTACTACTCTATAAATACTTTCTACTTCTTTCACCTAATCCATAGTTAACCTAAAAACTTATCCAAAAACCTTGAAATCTCATCGGGAAAAATGGCTCCACCTAGTGTAATCAAATCCGAAACCGGAGTCAACGGCATTGATTTTACCGGGAAGCCTCTTTTCCGGTTAGAGGAGTCCAATCTCTTGGCCAATGGTCATGTCGTCTTAACCGATGTACCGGTGAACGTTACCCTCACACCTTCACCCTACTTAACCGACAAAGACGGCGAACCAATCGACTTCTCCGCCGGTGCATTCGTCGGGTTTAACCTCGACGGCGAGCCTCAAAGCCGCCACGTGGCGTCCATCGGAAAACTCAGGGATATTCGGTTCATGAGCATCTTCCGTTTCAAGGTGTGGTGGACCACTCACTGGGTCGGGTCAAAAGGATCCGACATCGAGAACGAGACCCAAATCATCATCCTCGATAATTCCGGGTCGGATTCGGGTCGTCCTTATGTTCTCTTGTTACCGCTTATAGAAGGCTCCTTTCGTTCGTCTTTCCAATCCGGAGAAGACGATGACGTGGCGGTCTGTGTCGAATCCGGGTCGACCCAAGTCACCGGGTCGGAATTCCGTCAGATTGTGTATGTTCATGCCGGAGATGATCCGTTTAAGCTCGTGAAGGACGCGATGAAAGTGATTAGGGTTCATATGAACACCTTTAAGCTTATGGAAGAGAAATCGCCGCCGGGAATCGTCGATAAATTCGGGTGGTGTACTTGGGATGCGTTTTACTTGACGGTGAATCCTGACGGAGTTCATGAAGGTGTTAAGTGTCTCGTCGACGGTGGCTGTCCGCCGGGATTGGTTCTGATCGATGATGGTTGGCAATCAATTGGACACGATTCCGATGATATCGATGTTGAAGGTATGACTTGTACCGTCGCCGGTGAGCAAATGCCTTGCAGGTTGGTTTAATCCGGTTTACTCTCCCAGTTTTCTATTATTTTGGTTGTTTTGTTTTGAATCTCATTTAAAACGGTCTCTACTTTGGTTATATTGTTTTGGTATTTTGGTTTTCAAATCCTTACACCAGTTTAATCTTGGATAAATCGGTTTATCCTACGATTGTTTATTTACTTTGTCTGGTTTTAAATGGTTTAGTCAGCTTGGTTTAATTCTAATCTGGTTATATTCTCGGCTTGATTTTGGTTTTCAAATCCTCACAACGGTATCATCTGATAATCTTTGGATTGGTTATTGAAATCCTCACACTGGTTTAATCTGGTTTTACAGGCTTCTGAAATTTCAAGAGAACTACAAGTTCAGAGACTACGTCTCTCCGAAAGACCAAAACAACGTCGGAATGAAAGCTTTCGTCAAGGATCTGAAAGATGAATTCTCCACCGTCGATTACATCTACGTCTGGCACGCGCTTTGCGGTTACTGGGGAGGTCTCCGTCCCGGAGCTCCGACTCTTCCGCCGTCAACTATTATCCGGCCAGAACTCTCGCCGGGACTTAAGATCACTATGGAAGATCTCGCCGTCGATAAGATCATCGAGACCGGAATTGGATTCGTCTCGCCGGACATGGCCAATGAGTTCTACGAAGGTCTTCACTCTCATCTTCAAAACGTCGGTATTGACGGCGTTAAAGTTGACGTCATTCACGTAAGCTTCCTTCTGAGTTAATGGTTCATTTTCTTGGTTTTTCTCTATTTTTCATTAATTTATAACACGTGGCTTTTTCTTTATTTTTTAATTGTAGATATTGGAGATGCTTTGCGAGAAATATGGCGGGAGAGTTGACTTGGCCAAGCCTTACTTCAAGGCTTTAACGGCGTCAGTGAATAAGCACTTTAGCGGTAACGGCGTTATCGCCAGCATGGAGCACTGTAATGACTTCATGTTCCTTGGAACTGAAGCCATCTCCCTAGGCCGTGTTGGTAAGTCCTCTACTAAAAGATATCAGAAAGAAATTCGAAACCTATAACTACTTTGTTTATCATAGTTTAGAAAGAAAGAAAAAAGAAGTTAATGAATTAAATTTCACATTTCTGAAAATTGGTATAGTATTACTATTTTAATATTTTTCATTGCTTTTTCAAGTATGAGATGTTAATTATATTTATTTGGATTTGACTAGGTGATGACTTTTGGTGCACTGATCCATCGGGTGATCCAAACGGTACGTTTTGGCTACAAGGATGTCACATGGTGCATTGTGCATACAACAGTCTCTGGATGGGAAATTTCATCCATCCTGATTGGGACATGTTTCAGTCCACACATCCTTGTGCTGAGTTCCATGCTGCTTCTCGGGCCATTTCTGGTGGGCCCATTTACATCAGTGATTGTGTCGGCCAGCACGATTTTGATCTATTGAAACGCCTCGTTTTGCCCAACGGTTCCATCTTGAGATGTGAGTACTATGCTCTCCCAACTCGTGACCGTCTCTTTGAAGACCCTCTTCATGATGGCAAAACTATGCTCAAGATTTGGAACTTGAACAAGGTAAAATATTCTTTCTTTTCATGGTTTTTTTTTTTTAACCGTTACAGGACCTGTTTTATAGCCTGCCTAATGTGCTATCAATGATTTCATATGGATCTATCTATTTTGGTCTTACAAATTATAATCTGATGTGAATCTAAAAATTGAATGGGCTTTTGGATCTATTTGTAGCTCATTTGTACTCGTTCTTGGGTCCATTTTTCTGCTATATAGACTTATATGTATTATTAAAAAAGTTTTGTTCATAGTTAGTCTTATGCTATGAGAGATTGTGTTATATTCATTTGGATATAATTTCAGGTTTATTGGATTGATTTGACTCGTTTCTTAGTACGCAAGTTTCTGTTTATTCATTACAATCTTGATTTTTGCTCTTGTCTATTTTTCTTCCAACAGTACACTGGAATCATCGGAGCATTCAACTGCCAAGGAGGAGGATGGTGTAGAGAAACCAGACGCAACCAATGCTTCTCTGAATGCTCTAAGACGATAACCGCCACAACAAGACCTAAGGACGTTGAATGGAACAGTGGGAGCAACCCAATCTCCATTGAAAACGTTGAACAGTTTGCTTTGTTCTTGTCTCAATCCAAGAAGCTTGTGTTGTCTGGACCAAACGACGATCACGAGCTCACTTTAGAGCCTTTCAAGTTTGAGCTGATCACTGTTTCTCCTGTTGTGACCATTGAGGGAAATTCGGTTCGGTTTGCTCCGATCGGATTGGTTAACATGCTAAACACTAGCGGTGCGATTCAATCTTTGGTATATCATGAGGAGTCTGTTTTGATCGGAGTTCGTGGTGCCGGAGAATTCAGGGTTTATGCATCGAGAGAACCTGTGAGCTGCAAAATTGATGGTGAAGTTGTTGAGTTTGGGTATGAAGATTCAATGGTGATGGTTCAAGTGACCTGGTCTGGTCCAGAGGGTTTGTCTTCTATTGAGTATTTGTTTTAGAGTTTTTGGAGGTGCTTATTTGTTTGCCTCTAAACTCCTTTTGAGCTCCGTGCCGTTTTTTTAATATGGTTTCTGAGAGTGAACAACTTTGATTTACCCATTATTAGGGTATAATAAGTACTGGCTTTTTAATGTTTTGTTTTCAGTGGCAGAGTTTGTATTGCCACTGATATTTTCATATTTTATTTATGAAAGAGAATACTTTATGTTTCTGTTAAGTTTAGCTTTTTTTTTTTCGTTTCTAATATCGTTTCTGAGAGTGAACAACTAAGATTTACCCCACTAGGGTATATGATCACTTATTGGCTTAAGTGATGATTTTTTTTTTCTTCTTCATTGGTAGAATTTGTATTGCCAGCTTGCCACTAATGTTTTCATTTATGTTTATGGAAGACAATGTTTTATGTTTTCTTTTTTTTTGCTAATTTCCTTTTTCGGTTGAAATAGAGTAACTTTATATATATATTAAATTGAATTGCCATTACACATACATGACTAGTTTACATCTAGTAACATTCCTAAGTTTATACCTTTTCCTTTTTCATATTTTGTCCGAAGATATGATAGAATGTTTGCTCTTACAATCTTATTAGCATAAAACCAGAATTTCAAATTCAATACATACGAGTTGACAAACAAACAAAAAAAATCAACACAACCAAAAATTATGGATTAAGCAACACCAATAAACGTTAAACCCAAGGACTGAGAACATCTCAAAGTTTGAGCCCAAATTTACAATCACTAGCTTTGATGTTGACTCTATTGTTTGTTGATAAACTATCAACAACAAGCTTGCACTTCCCCAATATCCGAATCTTCTTGAGCTTCAATTTCCCCAGTTTGACAGCAACAGGTGCATCCACTTTGAGATCTAACGGCACACGTCCCGTCTGTTGCTGCTGCTGCAAAGCCGACAAAACAGTGTTACCGTACTGCGGTCTTCCCGTTAGATCCACGTTCAGTTTTGTCACATTCCGATGTCCTTGATAAAACTTCGGTATAGGACCTTCACATAGCTTTGTCTTGGTATACCACACTTGGATGCGGCCTCCTTTCTCGTAGTAAATCCCGATTTTTTTGTTGGGATTTCGAGCTGTGATCTCGACTTTGAACAACGCCGAAAGAGAGAGGTCTAGGTTGATTCCAAGGCTGGTAACTCGTAGACTGTTGACCTCGTACTGCGGGAGTTTAGGGAGAAAAACAAAGTATATAATCGCAATCGCAACCCCTAACGCGATTAATGCAATGACCAGAAGGCTTAATGACCAACAAAAGCATTTGCAGCAAATATTTCGCCTCTTGCTAGGAGGAGGAGGAGGAGGAGGAGGGAGAATTGGCCGTTGTACCGGAAGTTGTGTCTTCTCTTGAGCTTGTGATGTTTTTGTCTTGTTGGCTTCCATTTGGACAATCGGATAAACTCTCTGCTGATTGTCCCCCATTGTTTTAAAACTTTGTAAATTTAGTAATACTAATGACTAATGAACCAACATGGATATAGTCTATTTTTATATTCAATTTTTTTGTGTTTGTGAAGTTGTTTCCTTGCACGACTTTTACCAACATCTTACCTTCCTCACCTATAACGTTGAATAATCATCAGGGACAAAATGGATTAATATTAGAGGTTGTTCATCAGTACATGTAATCTTTGATATTTAATTCGATAAAAACACAGCACGTAATTGCTTTGTATGCTATACTGGTTTAGTTAGGATAACGACTTTGGCAACAAATACAGTTTGTAATGTTATTCAACTATATAATTTAGTGACAACAAATACGGTTTGTAAGTCATCGCAAATTCGGGTTCTAGGCCCCGTTAAAAATCTTGTTAAACAGAAAAAGCCCAGTAACGAAAGAAAAAAGGCCCAAAAAATTTTTGGTTAGAACCACCCGAAGGTGGAGAGCCTTAACCGAAGTGTGTTCAAAGACCCGAAGGTCAAATCCCGTCTCTGTCAGAGGAGATGCCAACCATCTCTCCTTTCTACGAACACAATCGTAATGGCTCGTCTCAACATATATATAACTTCAAGACCAAGAGCTAACTTCCGATGTGGGACAAAACCAAAATTTGAATTTTTTTTTTTTTTTTTTTTTTTTTTTTTTTGNATTTCAATTTGTTTCTTCTCTTCTCTTCACTCTTCCTTCTTCGCTCTCATTTCGCTGCATCGCTTATGAAGCGAGCTCTCGATTTCTCGAGGCACCGGCTCGTCTCCTCCTCTTCTTCCTCTTTGCAGTTAATTCCGAGATGTGATAATTCACCTAAGCCAATCCTCAATCCGCTTTACAATTTACTTCCCCAGACGCAAAACCCTAATCAAATCGTCGATGTGATCTGTTCGTCTCTCAAGCAGCGTCATTTCGTCTTATCTAGCCTCCGCGACGAGGTAAAATCGCTGATTCCTCATTTGGGCGATCGTGAAATCTCTAGGGTTTTGCTTAGGTTTCAGTCGGATGCTTCTCGAGCTCTTGCGTTTTTCACTTGGGTTAAATTCGATTTAGGGAAGAGACCAAATGTTGGTAACTACTGCTTGTTGATTCACATTCTTGCCTGGTCTAAGAAGTTTCCGTTAGCTATGCAATTTCTCTGTGAATTGATTGAGTCAGTCTCGGAATTACGATCTAATCAAGAAGATGATGTATTTAGTGTTTTGGTTTCTGCTACTGATGAGTGCAATTGGGATCCTGTGGTTTTCGATATCCTCGTCAAGGGTTACCTGAAGTTGGGATTGGTAGAAGAAGGGTTTTCGGCGTTTCGAAAAGTGATTGATTCCGGTTTTCGTGTTAGTGGCGTCACTTGTAATCACCTCTTGAATGGTTTGCTGAAACTTGATTTGATGGAGGATTGTTGGCAAGTGTATCATGCGATGTGTAGAGTCGGAATCCATCCGAACACGCATACATTCAACATTCTTACGAATGTGTTCTGCAACAACGATTTGAACTTCCACGAAGTTAACGACTTTTTGGAGAAGATGGAAGAAGAAGGATTTGAGCCGGATTTGGTTACTTACAACACGCTAGTGAGTAGTTACTGTAGAAGAGGAAGGTTGAAAGAAGCGTTCTATCTGTACAAGATCATGTATCGTCGTCGTGTTGTGCCGGATTTAGTTACTTATACATCTCTTATCAAAGGACTTTGTAAAGACGGGAGAGTCAGAGAAGCTCATCAGACTTTCCACAGGATGATAGACAGAGGAATCACGCCTGATGGTATCTCATACAACACTCTGATCTATGCTTATTGCAAAGAAGGAATGATGGAACAATCGAAGAGGCTGTTACATGAAATGCTCGGGAATAGCGTTGTTCCGGATAGGTTTACGTGTAAGATTATAGTCGAAGGGTTTGTGAGAGAAGGACGGTTACTTGCAGCTGTTAACTTTGTTGTCGAGCTTAGAAGGTTAAAGGTTGTTATCCCGTTTGAAGTTTGCGAGTTTCTGGTAGAAAGTTTATGCCGTGAAGGTAAACCATTTGCGGCAAAGCATCTGTTGGAGAGAATCAGCGAAGAGGAAGGTCACGAGGTTGCTAAACCAGAGACGTACAACAACTTAATCGAGTCTTTGTCCCGTTGCGATGCAATCGAAGAGGCGTTGCTTCTAAAAGAGAAAATCACTAGCAAGAATCAAGTTCTTGATGTCAAGACATACCAAGCTCTTATCAGCTGCTTGTGTAGGATTGGTAGGAACCGTGAAGCCGAGTCTTTGATGAAGGAAATGCTTGACTCTGAAGTGAAACCGGATTCTTTTATATGCAGTGCTTTGGTTAATGGATACTGCAAGGAATTGGATTTAGCTAAAGCTGAGAGTTTATTGAGTTTCTTTGCTATGGAGTTTAGAATCTTAGACATAGAGAGTTACAATTCTTGTGTTAAAGCGATTTGTGAAACGGGAAGTGGATATAAGAAAGTGTTAGAGTTTCAGGAGAGAATGCAGAGAGTTGGGTTTGTTCCAAACAGTTTAAGTTGTATGTACATGATCCAAGGTTTAAACCAATGAGACGGTTTAATATAAGAGATTTAAACCGGTATTTGTTCCTTTTAAAATTTCTATCACGCATACTGTATCCCTCATTTGACCGTCCCGTTAATAAACTGTAGAAGATGAGAGATAATAAACTGTAGAAGATGAGAGATGATAAAAGCAAATGTGTATATTCATGTTCAAAAGCACAGATTTTTGTATTGGCGGAGCTTTTTTGTGCCGATTTCAAGAACGATCTTTTTCTCCGTCGTATGATTCTTTGGAGTTTAGATGGCAAATGTTTCCTCGCTGATAGCTTCTATAGCCTCTTGCGTCTCTGTTTTCAAATGTCGTTTGCTTCATTGTAAAGTGGTGAAGACCGTGAGTTACCGCCATGGATTCATTGGGGACCAGCTTGTAGGATGTTACTTGAGACTGGGTCATGAAGTTTGCGCGGAGAAGTTGTTCGATGAAATGCCTGAGAGAGATTTGGTTTCATGGAACTCTTTGATATCTGGGTATTCAGGGAGAGGGTATTTGGGTAAATGTTTTGAGGCGTTATCTAGGATGAGAAGTGAGGTGGGTTTTAGTTTCAGACCCAATGAAGTTACGTTTTTGTCGATGCTCTCGGCTTGTGTTCAATGTAAAAGTAGAGAAGAGGGACGTTGCATTCACGGGTTGGTGATGAAATCTGGTTTGCTTGAGGAAGTGAAAGTTGTGAATGCTCTTGTCAATTGGTATGGAAAGACTGGAGATTTGACTTCATCTTGTAAATTGTTTGAGGATTTGAGTGTGAAGAATTTGGTTTCGTGGAATACGATGATTGTGATTCACTTGCAAAACGGTTTAGCTGAAGAAGGTTTGGCTTACTTTAATATGAGCAGAAGTGTTGGGAATAAGCCTGATCAAGCTGCGTTTCTTGCTGTTCTTCGTGTCTGTGAAGCTATTGGGGGAGTGAAATTGGCGCAAGGTATCCACGGACTGATCTTGTGTTGTGGATTCAATGCAAACAAGTGTACACCGACGGCTCTATTAGATTTGTATGCAAAAATAGGGATGTTGGAGGATGCGTCTAAGATTTTTCTGGAGATTACTTCTCCTGATAGCATGGCGTGGACAGCGATGCTTGCAGCTTATGCCACTCATGGTTATGGAAGAGACGCAATCAAGCATTTTGAGCTCATGGTTGATCACTACGGTATTAGTCCTGATCATGTAACCTTCACTCACTTGTTGAGTGCTTGTAGTCACTCTGGTCTTGTCGAAGAAGGGAAGCATTGTTTTGATACAATGTCGAAAAGATATGGAATTGAGCCGAGGTTAGATCACTACTCGTGTATGGTTGATCTCTTAGGTCGATCCGGGTTTCTTCAGGAAGCTTATGGATTGATCAAAGAGATGCCAATGGAGCCAAGTTCTGGTGTTTGGGGAGCTTTGCTTGGTGCTTGTAGGGTTTACGGAGATACCAAACTCGGCAAAGAAGCCGCGGAGAGATTGTTTGAGTTAGAGCCTTGTGATGGTAGAAACTACATAATGCTGTCAAATATCTATTCAGCTTCTGGTCAATGGAAAGATGCTTCAAGAATAAGGAATCTGATGAAACAGAAAGGTCTTGTAAGGGCTTCAGGGTGTAGCTACATTGAACATGGTAATATGGTCCACAAGTTTGTTGTTGGAGATTGGTCTCATCCTGAATCAGAGAAGATACAGAAGAAGCTTAAAGAGATTAGAAAGAAGATGAAGAGTGAATTAGGATTTAAATCAAGAACAGAGTTTGTGTTACATGATGTTGATGAGGATGTGAAAGAGGAGATGATCAATCAACATAGTGAGAAGATTGCAATGGCGTTTGGGCTCTTGGTGATTAGTCCCATGGAGCCAATAATCATAAGGAAGAATCTTAGAATCTGTGGAGATTGTCATGAAACAGCTAAAGCAATATCTTTGATTGAGAAAAGGAGACTCATTATTAGAGATTCTAAGAGGTTTCATCATTTTTCAGAAGGTTCTTGCTCTTGCAAAGATTATTGGTAGTTTCTTATTGACTTCAACGTTAGTTTCTCATGACGAATTAGTGAATTACATACACATCTCTCCAATAATGTGAATATCAATAGCTAATCCTTCTGTTAATTTCACAATGAGTTTTTGTAATTGTGATAGACATTTTTTCTAGTTTACCTCTATTCAAAATGAAGTAGGAATGCCGATTATAACAAAATTCCATATATTTAACGACATTTTTTTGAAAGTGAGGCAGTGAATATATGGAATTTTGTTGAACTTACAATCTTAATTTTCTTTTAATTTGTACTAATTGAGAAAAATCCTGTATATTTGTACCTTACGGTGAGCTTATACAAAATCTTAGCTTTTGAAATTCATATTTCTTTTCAAAAACATAACCAATGATTCTACCTTTCACTTGACTTTATCTCTTACACGCAAAATTGAATTAAATCTACCAACAACTTAAAAAAAGTGCTGTAGTACTAGATATCCCACTCTTTATCATGATACTATATATATATTTTTTTTTTTTGCTAAGAATGTTAATATCATATTAGTGATGGTAAAAGGTTTTACAAACGTAGCAAAACCTATACAAGTGATTCCTTGGCAAAAAATAATAAAAAACAAGGAAGCACATGGACAGAGACAAAATAATAGATCAAGAGAGCCACAAACACTTACGGGCATTCAGAGACACATGATACTATATATTTGTATATAAACATTCTGACATAGAAGATGGAGAAATTATTAAACATTCGAATATTACCACAAACACTTACGGGCATTCATGCTTACAAAGACGCAACACTTCAAACAAAAACACTAGACATCATAGCGAAAATGCATGAAAAACAAAAGGACATATCATAGTGAAAATGCATAACTATCTCTCAAACAGAACTTCATCATGCTACCGCCGTAGCCCTCTGAGTAGTAGTCTGACCCTTAGTAGTGTCATGTGTCTTGGCAGCAGTATCATATTGTTTAGCTTCTTCAGCCTTGTTCTGCACGTTCTGGCCCAATTCTTTACCCTTCTGTCCAGCGTAGCCAACAGCATCAGCCATTCTCCTCTTAGCATACTCCAATTGCTCAGGAACACTCTTCCTGGTCCCACGAATATAGTTCATGACCCATGAGATTGAGCTCAGCCCTGTTAAACCGAACATTCCAGCGGCGAGGAAGCCGGTCGTGGCAAGCCCGACGGTTAGAGCGGCAGGGACTATAACCGGGCTGAAGAGGAGGAAAAGCGGTATAGCAACCAGTAAACCGATCACTGAACCGGCTAGAAGTAAACCGGCTAAGGCTAGCAGCGTACCAACTACGGGGACTCCAATCAAAAGGGATAATACCTTTCAAAAATGACAAGTTTAGTTAACAATCATTACTATAAAATCAAGAAAAGCATATGTATATGAGCATGTTAACCATTTTACATGATCTAATAAAAATTATGTTAACCATCATACGGACAATATCAAGATATACGTACATATCAGAAAATTGTAGTTGACATTTCAATGTTTAACTAACAATCATATAATGACACGATCAAGAAAAGGTATATATGCATGCAGCCATACCGTTGGAACCATTTTAGATGGACTTTGTAAAAATAATTAACAAACATTAATTAATAACAAGATCTTATGTAAATCAGAAAGGACCACTTCAATATAATGTCAAAATCATTATCCTAATTTTTTTCTATCTTTCTAATAAAACAGAAAATTCCGTACTTTACAAGCATACAGGTCTCATTTGATCCCAAGACTCATTTCATTCCATTAATTTTTGAAATGTATGAAGATTAAGAATATGTATTCATCAAAAACGAAAATGTTAAAAGAAAAAACGTTACTTGGGTTCTATTTGGGCCATTTTCAGGCATCATGCTCTTGTAACCACCGGGGCCATAACCACCGAAGCTGGCACCGTAGCCGCCTGCACCAACACCGCCTTCATGCTGAATATTAACTCGGCCGCCTTCAAATGGGGACTGAAATTGCAAGTGCCTATCAGTACGATCGACGCGATGTGTATCCGCCATTATGATAATATATTGAGCAAATGTCTACTTTTTCTTTGATCTTCTTTTTGTTATCTTGAACTTGTAATAAAATTAGAAATGTTTTGAGAAGGCTTTCTTTATAGATGGAGTTGGAGTGATGAGAAGGTGACACCTAAGACGGTGAGATGTTAGACAAGTAGAGGTGTGGCTTTGCATGATTTCCAAGTTTCATTTTTTAAAAAAAAATTCATGAGATTTAAAAGATGTTTTCGCTTTGTCCGCTGACACAAACTAAAACAAGACAAAAAAGCAATATTCACCTATGCATGTTACTATTAAATTCGAAGTTGTTTGAATTTATTTTTTCTTCTAAAGATCTTGAGTCCTTGACTTAACTTGTGAAATGAAAATTTAAAATACATATACGGTCACGAAAAGAAACAAAAATAAACTTCAGTTTTAACTTTTTCATAATTTTTTATATTTTACTTAAAACGAGATAATTATGTTCTAAATATTGCGGGCCTAAAGGAGATGATTGGGCCACTCTCTATGTGCATATTGGGCCATGAAAACACGATAATCCGTTTTCGAATTTAGAAAATAGACTTCGTGCCGTTTTAATATTACTTCAAGATGACACGCGTTTTAGTTTTCAAATCATAGAACAATACAACGTTACGGTTTGGGTTGCTTTCTTCAGAGAGAAACGTTAGGTTCGTCTTCCTCATCTCAACAAGGAGACGCAAACACCCCTAATTTTTTTTTAATAAGCCTTCGAAGAGCGGAAAATAGTATCGAAAAAGAAACAAAAGTAAGTTCTTTTACGGCAGATATTACTGTAATTGAAAAATGAGAGATATCATTTTAGTTTTGATTAATTTCTTCAGGGTTTTTTAACTGCAGTTCGATTGATCCGGTTCTTACTTGATTTCTTCAAAATTCAAACTTTCTTTTTACTTAATTTCTTAGAATTAGTTTCGTAATTTTTGTCTCTGTAGTGATTAGTAAACTATGACTATTGGTTTCTGGAGAATTTAGTTGACTAGTGACGACTTTGATCCGATCCTTCAATGTATAGAGAAAACGAAGAAAGTTGTTGTTTTTTTTTTTTTTTTTCATATTCTTAAGAGTGAAATCGACTTTTACTGAGAAAGACAGTTAAAAGTTTCCGAATTTTTTAAATTGAAAAAAAAAAAAATAGTTGCCTAATTTAGTATTTGCTATGATGCAATCGACTCTTAATCTGTGTCACAGAAAAAGTGTTTATGGCGGCACTGGAGGAGCTAAAGAAGAAGCTTTCTCCACTGTTTGATGCTGAGAAGGGTTTCTCTTCGTCGTCATCGTTAGATCCAAACGATTCATATTTAGTAAGTTTCTTGTGATTTCATTGTGAAGAAGTTGATGCATTGTGTTTGTGTTTGAAATGATCTTCTTTTGTTTGTTTGGCGAAGTTATCAGATGGTGGAGCTGTTAATTTGCTTAGTAGATCATATGGAGTTTACAACTTCAACGAGCTCGGTTTACAAAAATGCGCATCTTCTCATGCTGATGAGTCTGAAACTTGTGAGACGACGTATCAGTGTGCTTCCCATGAAATGCGTGTTTTCGGAGCCATAGGAAGCGGAGCTAGCAGCGTTGTGCAACGCGCTATTCATATCCCGAATCATAGAATTCTAGCTTTGAAGAAGATTAATATCTTCGAAAGGGTAATGTAATGTTAACTAGAGAGTTGTTAGTTTCTTGATTTCCATTTTAGTATGTCTCTTTGAATGAATGTTTCAGTGATTTTGGTTGAGCAGGAGAAGAGACAGCAACTGCTTACAGAGATAAGGACGTTGTGTGAGGCTCCTTGTCATGAAGGACTTGTGGATTTCCACGGAGCGTTTTATAGTCCAGACTCGGGACAAATCAGCATAGCTCTTGAGTATATGGATGGAGGATCTCTTGCAGATATATTGAAAGTAACCAAGAAGATACCTGAGCCTGTTCTTTCATCAATGTTCCAAAAACTTCTGCAAGTAAAGATACTTGACTCTCTCCATTGTGCAAGCTGCAATTGTTTTTGTTGTGTTATGTGTATGTGAACTCGTTCTTTTGTTTCAAGGGATTGAGCTACTTGCATGGAGTTAGACATCTTGTTCATAGAGACATCAAGCCTGCGAATCTGCTTGTAAATCTCAAAGGAGAACCAAAGATCACTGATTTTGGGATAAGTGCTGGTCTCGAGAACTCCATGGCTATGGTGAGTGATGTAATCTCTTGCTTTACCTTATGGATCTGATATTTGTTTTCTGAGTTTCCAACTTGTATATTATCTGAAAATTGTGGTTGCAAAGTGTGCTACTTTTGTTGGAACTGTCACTTACATGTCACCGGAGCGGATTAGAAACGACGGTTATTCATATCCGGCGGATATATGGAGCCTTGGTCTTGCTCTTTTTGAATGCGGCACTGGGGAGTTTCCGTATATAGCTAATGAAGGTCCTGTTAATCTTATGTTGCAGGTGAAATCAACTTGGCCCAAATCTTTTTTTTCTTTTCTGATACACTGTCTATAGTATTATACATTAAAAGTCTCGGTCTTTTTTCTTGTGCTATGCGATTGGAAGATCTTGGATGATCCATCACCGACACCTTCGAAACAAGAATTTTCACCAGAGTTCTGTTCCTTCATTGATGCTTGCCTCCAGAAAGCTGCAGAAGCTAGACCAACAGCTGATCAGGTTTGTCAGTTTTACTTTACCGTAAAACACATTGTATAAAGCAAGATTCTGAGTGGTTTGGTGCTTTTCTCTGTTTCTTGAATTCTGGTGGTGTTTACTCTGTTTCTTGAATTCTGATGGTGCTTCCTCTGTTTCTTGAACAGCTTCTGTCACATCCTTTCATTACAAAACACGAGAAGGAAAGAGTAGATTTGGCGAGTTTTGTTCACAGTATCTTTGATCCAACTCAGAGATTGAAAGATATAGCAGATGTAAGTATGGTGGTTTTGGTTGTAATACAACATTTGCTTAGTCAGTAAATGTCGAATTAACACTTATGATCTTATTGGCTCTGTTCGCAGATGATCACCATACATTATTACTCCCTCTTTGATGGATTTGATGATCTCTGGCACCATACAAAATCGCTATACACTGAAACCTCTGTTTTCAGGTAACCAAACTACCACAATTTTCAGTGCATGGCATATCAATATCGGAGGATGTGACCATTTATAATGATACTTCGTAAAATTTGGTTTCTTTTTATGGCAGTTTCTCGGGAAAACATTACACAGGGCCAACTGAAATCTTTTCATCATTATCAAACGTCCGTAACACATTGGCAGGAGATTTTCCAAGTGAGAAACTCGTCCATGTCGTTGAGAAGCTTCAGTGCAAGCCACATGGCAATGGTGGAGTCATGATTCGTGCAATAGGATCGTTTATTGTGGGAAACCAGTTTCTGATTTGTGGTGATGGAGTTCAAGCAGAAGGGCTTCCGAGTTTCAAAGATCTCGGGTTCGATCTCGGAAGCAGACGCGTTGGTCGATTCCAAGAACAGTTTGTGGTGGAAACTGGTGACCTCGTTGGTCGGTATTTTATAGCTAAGCAAGAGCTTTATATTACTAACTAAGCATTAAAAATCAACACATGAGAGATGTATGTTGTTTTTATAGTGTAAAACTGTAATTATTTAACCTTGTTGATTTTTAATTTTTACTGATACTTGTAGTAATCACCAGCTTGTGTTTTCAGCATAATCAAGTCAACCTTTTTTTTTTCTTACCCAAAAAAAAATTATGCAACATATTATAGAAGAAATACTTATTGCATATTCAGATGATACACCAATTAACAACATAACATAAATAGATATCATCTTAGATGATAATAAGAAAATTCTTTGAGCCTTTATCACAAATTACTCCCACCCGTCCATGCACATTTCAAAGTCAACAGATTCACAAACCTTTGTAAAATAATCATCGCATGAAAACATTGTTGGCTCTGGAACATAACCTGATGATGTAGATGCATTGATCGATGGTCTGTCTGTCTGTGCTGTAACATCCAGACTCAAATTCATATTCCCGTCAGAAATATCCTTTAGAGAGTCATTGTTGATTGTGACAGACCTTATGTAGTTTTCAAATATGCTATCGTGGAGTGGATTTTTAGAGAGCATTTGGCGCTTTGTGGTATTCCAATGGTTCTTAATAGCATTTTCGCTTCTTCTTGGGAGTTTAAGGGAAATTTCAGACCACTTGTTGCCAAGAGCTCTGTGAGCTTCAATCAGTATTTGATTTTCCTCTTCACTCCAAGGACCTCGCTGCAATCACATATATTATATATCACATAAATTTCTGAGAATTTTAGAATAAGGCCTTCTTAGGATCTTTTTAAAACGGCAAATGATCGGAAAAGTTTAGAGTTAGCTTTGGACACATTTCACTCATTTTTTTTTAAACATTTCGAAATAGACTAGTTATATAAAAATCATCAATAATTTTATTTAATATTTATAAATCAATGAATAAATAAGGGGGGGAGGGGTTTGACAAAGATTTTAAAATCATTAATATAATAAAGGGGAATTTTAGCTAGTATTTGTAAATCCATCAAAATACATGAACTAATAAACCCCCTTAAATTAATTTCAAAATCACACAAATTCTTTTTGTACATACCAAAAGATAAACATAAATATCAACAAACAAAACAACTTATTTTAAACCTAATGAGATCAAGAAGAAAATCAACTTACTCACGATAAAATTAATCGAGAGAAATACTCGTAATGGTAGAGGCCAAAGAAATAAGTGAGATTGATAAATTTTTTTGTTTAAATTATTTTCAATTATTACAGTTAAAATATTTTAAATGGTAAAAAAAAATTACAGAATATTTTATGTAACGAGTAAAAATTACAAAAATGACATTTTATTATTTGTATGTTTGATTTGTATGTTTTTTAAGTTGAGGGTTAAATTTGCAAAAAGGATAATAGTTCGCAGGTTTTTTTGCAGAAAATATTTTAAATTTTGTGATAAATATAGCTAGGGGCTATATAGCGGGTGATTTTAGAGTTCATAAGATTGACTTGGACGTAATATATTTGAGGGTTTAATTTGCAAAAAAACATTAGTTCGAGGGTTTTTTTGCACAAAACCCTATTAATAAACATAGAATTATATGTATCATGATAATGCAAAATAGATTATATATAATATACGTATGAATTCTGACGGTGTTTGAAAACAAGAAGGATATGGTCATATGGATATAGAAAAAAAAAAGATTACCTTGAAGTTAGAACGTAGATGGTTGTGCCATCTCTCTCTACATTGTTTTCCTACTCGTCCTTCAAAATGTTTTGCTATCAATGTCCAATTTTGTTCCCCAGAAGACTTCACTTCGTCTTTCAACTTTCTATATATTTGCATGTCCCAAGAGATAAGTAAGTATATATTATAATTCTCAAAAAGATCATAAAAGATAATTAAAAATATCACTTATGAGAATCTAAATATGGAAATAAATATTAGTTTTTTTTTTCATATTACAAATAAAAAGTAAAAAGACTTACTTGTCCTCATCAGGACTCCATTTCGCTTTGGATTTTTTCAAAGGATTGCTTCTCTCCACTACACTAAAGTTCTTCTTTTGATCGGTATTTATCATCACACAATCTTGACGAGGATTAATGATCTCTTTAGTTGTGACTTTAACACTGTCTGGCCCTAGAAAATTAAATGAATAAAATATAACCATAAATTTATTAAACGATGAAACAAAACCACTAGTGATAACTTTTTTAATGTGCATGTTATCATACCACGTACTATTTCCCCGATAATCATGAAAAATATCGAATATACCTTTAGGTTTGGTGGAGAATGGACTGCTATTGGCTATAAGTTCTTCAAAAGTATCGGTCTTCGAGTAGGAATCGATATTCATAAATGAATAATTCGATGGTATTTCCGGCACGGGAGAATTGTAAACTGGAAGATTTGGAAGATTTTGAGTAGTAACCAAATTTTGATTGATGGGATTGAAATTTTGGTATGGGACCAGTGGTATCATATTTTGATTATATGCATCAGAAATAGCGGTAGAAATCGGTGACGGAGACCATCCACTGAAAGAAAATTGGTCTAAGTTATCGCTGAAAAAACTAAGATGATCTTTTTGTGGATAAGCTAAATCATCATCAGTAAGAGAATGGTGACCATTATTTATGATCAAATCTTCTTTTGAGATGTACGATGAAAAATTCATTTCAACACCGTTTTGGTTCAGTGATGATTTTCAAACAAAACAGAACAACAGATTAGATTCAGTATGAAATCGAAAAATATTTTGATTGATTTCACAAATACAAAATCAAGAAATTGAAAACCATGAATTGATGACAACTTAAGCACAATCCTAAGAAAAAAAGGTATTGAAACTCCAGAAAGATAAAACGTTAAATATAAATAGATTATAAATTTTATTTTTTAGAAAGTTATTCTAACAAATATGGTAAATGACAATTTACAATACAATATTTACTCATTCTTGACAAGTGTGAGTCATTAAGTGTAGATAAGCGGTTAGTCAACAATAATTATTAATCATCATCTAACGACGATTCCATACAGGCTGTTAGCTTAAAAATGCCAAAAGAGTTAAAAATGTCTTTGTGAAACACTTTGTAATATCACTACTACGTATAGACTGTCAATTCCAAATATTTAACCAATTTTGTTTTCTTCCTCTCTTTCTTTCTTATCTTTTAAAACATGCATTTCCTCTAACGTTTTTCTTTCCTTCAGTCTCTTTAGGTATATTGATTTAAATTCATGCACCAAATAAAATTGTAGACTTTTTTTCTTTCCATTCATACCATAATTAAAAAAAAAAAAAAAAAAACNAAAAAAAAAACGAACAAAAGTAATTCAAAAAATATTTGCGATTTTATGTCAAAACACATATTCTATTTTTTTATTTACCATTATATCTATATATCTTAAATTGACAAATTTTTCAAAATTAAAATACCATATTTTCAATTATATTTACTTTTGGGGTTTAAAACTAACTTCTTGTTGGGGTTTATGATTTTAAGTTTTGAGTTTAATTTCTGGGATTGAGAATATATTAGGAGTTAAGGTTTAACTCTAATATTTTTTTTATTTTTTTATTAAAAATAAAATAGTAATGTGTGTTCTACTTCTATATGGAGAGATGTGTAGTCTTATTCATTTTTATGGTAAAAATTGTAATTATAATAAATTAATGCCATAACATATATTCAAGAATAGTAAATTTGTTTTGGCAAGTTTGAGAAACTGAATTAATTAATATAAAAATATCTAAGCAAATAAGTATGAAAGAGATGCTTAATATTGTTGGTTTTAACTTTGAGAAATTTTGGAAATATACTCTTTGATGAGTTTTTAATTTGAAAACTACTCTTGTTTTTTTTTTTTTTAGTTTTGAAAAATACACTTTTTATATGTGAAATGACTTAATTATCCTAATTTGAAGTTTTCAACTAATTTAATAAAAATGAAATTCAAATAAGAAATATAAAATATTATGATTTGATTATGATTTTATTTCATTTTAAAATACTAAACAATCCTATTTATCTGTTTAGATTTTATTAAAAAAAAATTAAAAATATAAGATTGTTTATATAAAGTTTAAATGAGGGTGAGATTAAGGTTGTTTTTATAAAGTTTTAAAAATATTTAAATGTGCTTAAAGATAAACATTAAAAATGAAGGATAGATTTAACAACTTTTAAAATTTTAATAGTTTATAAAGTTTAAATATATGTAAAGTTTGAATTTATAAAGTTTTATTTGGTTGAAATGGGATGAGACTAAAGTTATTTATATAAAGTTCTAAAAATATTAAAATTTGTTTGAAGAAAATATTAAAAATGTAATATAGATTTATCCACTTTAAAATTTTTATTTATCTGAAAAAATCTTATTTCTTCTATTATTTTTGAATTTCTTTTGTAATTTGTAATTATAATTATTTATTAATGTTTTGGTTAAATTATGGCAAAACAGTATTTTTACATTCAAAGAAGTGTATTTTTCAAAATAGAAAAAAACTAGGGTATTTTTCAAAATTTTAAACATAAATAAGGTATTTTTCAAAGAATCCCGTTAACTTTTAACGAAAAACATATATGTCATAAACAATTTATTGGCCCATATTGATAAAAATGGAGTGGGTTGAGGACGAGAGAGATATATATTTTGTTATTCTGTTTTTTTAAATTCACTAGATGAACAAAATAAACCTTAAGCAACCCTTTATTAAAAAAAAAACATAGATAAGTAGATAACCTCCAAACTCAATTGAAACAACGCAACTGAAATAATATCTTATTGATCTCTTCCATGTTTTGGCATTTGAAGTTTTGAATAAGTCACATGTTTATTTTTATTTTTTTATTTTTATTTTTTTTTAATTTGTTCTATGAAATTCTTCATAAAATCATTTGTATCGTGACTTGTTTATGTTCATAAAGTTTATTCGTCAGATAAAATTTTCCACAAATTATGGATTTTAGGGAAAAATTTCGGTATTTGCTAATTTTTTCCGAGCATTCTTGGTTGGTAATGTATTCAGAAATAAAAAATGTTGTTTTATAATGTCAAATTGTATATTTATTTGTTATTTGTTTATTTTACTAATATTTGTAGTAACTATCAACTTGTTCATTTTCAGATATAATATATTTATGTGATGTGAGACTAATATATATTTGCTCATAAGTAAACGAAAAAAATGTATTGAAACTCCAAAAAGATAAAACGTTAAATACAAATAGATTATTAATTTTATTTTTTAGAAAGTTATTCAAACAAATATGGTAAATGACAATTTACAATACAACAGTTACTCATTTTTGACAAGTGTGAGTCATTACGTGTTGATGAGCGGTTAGTCAACAATAATTATTAATCATCATCTAACGACGACTCCATACAGGCTGTTAGCTTAAAAATGCCAAAAGAGTTAAAAATACCTTTCTGTAACACTTTGTAATATCACTACTACTGTCAATTCCAAATATTTAACGAATTTTGTTTTCTTCCTCTCTTTCTTTCTTATTTTTTTAAAACATGCATTTTCTCTAACGTTTTTATTTTCATCAGTCTCTTTAGGTATATTAATTCAAATTCATGCACCAAATAAAATTTTAGATTTTTTTCTTTCCATACATACCATAATTAAAAAAAAAAAAAAAACGAACAAAAGTAATTCAAAAAATATATGCGATTTTATGTCAAAACACATATTCTATTTTTTTTATTTACCATTATATCTATATATCTTAAATTGACAAATTTTTCAAAATTAAAATACAATATTTTCAATTATATTTACTTTTGGGGTTTAAAACTAACTTCTTGTTGGGGTTTATGATTTTAAGTTTTGAGTTTAATTTTTGGGATTGAGAATATATTAGGAGTTAAGGTTTAACTCTAATATATTTTTATTTTTTTATTAAAAATAAAATAGTAATGTGTGTTCTACTTCTATATGGAGAGATGTGTAGTCTTATTCATTTTTATGGTAAAAATTGTAATTATAACAAATTAAAGCCATAACATATATACAAGAATAGTAAATTTGTTTTGGCAAGTTTGAGAAACTGAATTAATTAATATAAAAATATCTAAGCAAATAAGTATGAAAGAGACGCTTAATATTGTTGGTTTTAACTTTTAACGAAACAAATTTATGTCATAAATAATTTATTGGCCCACATTGAAAAAAATGGAGTGGGTTGAGGACGAGAGAGATATATATTTTGTTATTCTGTTTTTTTAAATTCACTAGATGAACAAAATAAACCTTAAACAACCCTTTATAAAAAAAAAAACATAGATAACCTCCAAACTCAATTCAAACAACGCAACTGAAATAATGTCTTAATGATCTATTCCATGTTTTGGCATTTGAAGTTTTGAATCAGTCACATGGTTTTTAAAAAAAAAAAAAAAAATTCTATGAAATTCTTCATAAAATCATTTGTAGTGTGACTTGTTTATGTTCATAAAGTTTATTCATCAGATTAAATTTTACACAAATTATGGATTTTAAGGGAAATTTTCGGTATTGCTAGTTTTTTCCAAGCATTCTTGGTTGGTAATGTATTCACAAATAAAAAAATATTGTTTTATAATATAAAATTGTATATTTATTTGTTATTTGTTTATTTTACTAATATTTGTAGTAACTATCAACTTCTTATTTATAGTAAGTTCATTTTCAGATATAATATATTTATGTGATGTGCGACTAATATATATTTGCTCAAAAGTAAAATGTTACTTTCTAGTATAAATTGTTATTTTTTTTAACTAGCTTGACTTTAGTGACATTTGTCGTAATTAATTTATTAAAAGCATAACATCAATTACTGTAATTCAGTAATTAAATATAATCTTCTTCTTTCAGCAAAATAATATTAATTATAGGGGGCATTCCAAAGTTCCAAACTCAATAATAGGAGCCTGCAAACAAAGTTAAAATAAAACTCATTAAATTCAGATTCGGATAACATTTTTTTTTTTTTTTACCAATTAATCAATTATGCAAGTAGCATTTTTTGAAACTTAATTGTGACGCCAAATTAAGATTTTGGTATCATACTACAAGTTTGTAATTTTGACATTGTATCACGATTTCACAATGACACAAAATTACAAATAGAAACGATATAGCTGTTTTGATTTCCTTGCCAAATCCTAAAACTTGAATACCTGTAAACCACACCAATTCATTCTGTAATTTATTGACAATGAAAAAAATAAAGATAAACCCAACAAACAAATCTGTAATATTCACACACACAAAAAATAACAATCAACAAACCAAAAACAAAAACATTATTGAGACTGTTTTTTTTTTTCTGTTTTCTTTTTTCCTTTCTCATTTCGGTGATGAAGGCTTTGTTGTGTGAGAAGATTTTCCAGTGAGTGCTTTCTTCACCTTAGAAATTGAATGCTTTACCTGTGAAAGAATGCCTTGTGATTTCTTATGTTGAGTTTTGGTAATGTTTACTGTATCTTTAGCTTCAACCATCACAATAGAATCTGGACTTGTTTTATCATCTTTATGTTCATCTCCATCTTCATCTTCGTCCTCTGTTTTAAGCTCCTCTTCGATATGAGGCTTTGTTGCTGCATCTTCAGACTTGTTTGTTCCTTTCACTTTTTGGATGAGATCTGACTGCGATTTCCTTGCTGGTTCATTCACTGTTGGTTCAGATTCTTTGTTGTTCTCAGCTTCTCCATCCTTTTGCTGCAACTCTTCTGCAATCTTTAGAGTCCCTAGCTTTGGAGCTTCGTCTTCTTCCTGCAGCAAATGAGCATAAGCTTTTTCTTGTAGGAATAGCTTGTGACTTTGGAAGAGTTTTTGTCCATTACTTATGCAAAAGACATGATGATGATGATAGCAAAGTAACTTTTTACCTTTGATTTCTCCTGTGTGTTGCTGACAGAAGACAAGCTTTCGATCTCCCGAGTCTTGGATTCTGTTTTTTCTTTCGCATTATCAATGTTCTTGATACTGTTGAGACATTCTTGTGTTTCTTGTGTTGTTGTGTCCTTCTGCAGAAAAAAATACTAGTTTAGATATAAATGAATGTGGAAAACAGAACAATAAAGAATAATGTTGTCATTCATACATGGTCTTCTTTTTTTATCTCTTCCTTGATATCTGTTTGCTTACTCTCCTCTTGATCAATCTTTTCAGACTCGTTGTTCTTCTGCATTGTCAATATCACATTACAAAGTTTGGTTAGCCAAAAAAATATAATAAGTAGAACCGTGGAGTCCAAGTTAACTTAATACTTAGGTTTCTTTGCTTTTGAAAATACCTCTTCTATGGAAACTCCATGTTTGATTGCATCTTTAAGCTCTGTCTTCACATAATCAACCTCCCTCTTCTCCTCTGTTAAGCCAGTTGCTTCCTTTTGTGCTACGACTGAATCACTAGTAACATTTTCTCCCTGGACATATGTGAGATCATTTGACTTCTTGTCTTGTTCAAAGTCCTTGGACTGATCTTGCACTAGCACGTTTTCGCTTGTGATCAAAGCATCAACAGTTTTCTCGTTTTTATCTTCTTCTTCAACCTGTTTGGGAGATTGATGAGATTGAATGAGTTCACTTGGTTTACTTATTTCTGTGGATGGAACCTGAAGTTGCTCGTCTAGTGCTTCTTTTGTGAGAGAATTATCCTCTGATATCGCTTGAGATTCAACATGTTCTTCATTTGATTCTTTCTCAGCTTCACTTGGTGGCTCTGTGATTTGCTTCTCTGATATTGCTACCTCGTTGATCGCATCTTCTTTATCCTTTTTCATTTCTGACCGAAAAGTTTCTTCTTCATCCCTTGTAACAGAAAGACCCTCCACCTTCTCATCTTGTACCTCCTCAATCTTCTTTTCCTCTTTGATATCAAGCTTTTGATCTTCTTTAACAGTTTCATGAGTTTCTTCCTTCTTCTCTTCTTGTAGACTTATCTGCTCTGGCTCTGCTACCGAATCATTGGCACCTTTCTGTGCATTGACTTCTTCTTGCTTTTCAGAAGAAACCACATGCTCCGACTCTTCAGTAGCCAAATCAGAAGATGGAATCAGAATTTTCTCACCAGGTACCACTTTTGTAAGTGACTGATCAGCAATATGTCTAGTTTCTTCTTGTAATCTCTCTTGTACATTAACTTCAAACTCTCTGCTTATGCTGTCTTGTACATTTCCCTCTTCTTTATGTTCCTCTTGCAGCTTGACTTCTTCTACTGGAAGAGATTTCTTTTCAAGAACGTTTACTTCCTGGAACTTTTCAGTTTCTCCACTCTCATCTTGCTGTAACGTGTTTGATTCTTTGATCTCAGAAGCCGGAGATTCCTCCACGACTTTCTCATCTTGTTTTTCCTCAGGCACCGGCTCGCTTATATCAGTAGCAAGATTCTTCTCGAGGGTTTCTGGTTGAACCTCAGCGTCATCTGTCTTTTGAGCTTCTGGCTTTGTTACCATGTTTTCCTCCGTTGATTCAGAATCATTGATTGCTCTCTCAGTCTCCAATGTAGCTTGGAGTCCTTTCAAGATTTCAACAACTGGAAGACTGGAGCTATTCTCATCTCCATGCTCTGCCTCCACTGTAGTATCATCTGGATTATCATTCCTCAGAGGACTTTGTTCTTCTTTAACTACATCGTGTTGTGGCGTTTCAAGATCTTTTGACTCCTCCTGCTTCAGGGGTGCATTCTCCGGAGCATGTGGCATGCTTTGTTCCTTTGTTATCTCAGCCACTTCAACATCCGTACACTTTGTGACTTCATCTTCTACCTTTGTTGCTTTAGTTGAAGTCTCAATCTGATCATCTGATTTTTCTGTTATTTCCGCTTCTGATTCTTTTGGTTTTGTTTCTCCTACACTCTCTCCTGTTTCTGCAGAAACATGATGTTCCTCATCTGGTGTGTCACCTGCAGAATTACCTTCTTGCACAGCCACTTGATCATCTTCCCCAGAAGCCAACATGGAAACTGGAGCTTCTCTTTGAACAGGTTCTGTTGGGAGGACTTCTTCTTTTTCTTGTAACTCGTGTGCCTTTGTTTCTTCTTCATGAATCTCCTCAATCTTCTTTTTAGTTTGATGTGCCTCTGATGTTTCAACTGGAAGCTCCTGATCACTGGTAGCTTCTACTTTGCGAGCTTCCTTTGTTTCTTCTTCATGAATCTCCTCAATTTGCTTTGGAATTTGGTCTTCTAGTTCTGAAATAAATGATGGAGTCTGAGATGCCTCTGATGTTCCAATTGCTGGAGTGTGATCATCCTTAGCTTCTACTGCTTCGGTGGTCTCAGAAACTTCCTGGTTCTTGTCTTCTTTTGACTCCTCTAGCTTTGGAGTTTCAAGCTTCTCAAACTCTTCTTCATGTTTAGTACCTGAGCCATCTAAACCCACTGTTATATCTTCATCATATTTCTTTGTCTCTGCAGTCAGAGTCTCATCATCATTTTTCTCTGAAGATTCAACATGTTCATCTTCAGGCTCTTCTGTTTTTGTTTCTCCTAGTTCTGCTGAACTGACCACTTCTTGCTCAACATGTAAATCTCTTGTCTGCTCTTCTTTTGCAACATCAGAGTGAGTCTCTTGTGGAATTGTTTCTGCTTTAGTCTCATCTACTTCCTTTCTTTCCCCTTCAAGAGTCTCTTTGACTTGCTTTGGCTTCTGCTCTTCAGATTCTGCAACCAATTCAGAGGACTCTGTTCCATCTGATCTAGATGCTTCAAGTGGAAGACTCAGATCTTTTGTTTCAGAAACTTCAAGACCTTTCTCGCTCATATCTCCCACCTGTTCTGTCTCCTTCACTTTTACGCCTTCAGCTACAGTGCTGTCTTCCTCTGGAGGTGATGGAAATGAAATTTGAGGTTCAAATTTTTCAACAGGCTCAAGACTTCTCTGGATCTTGTCTGCTACTTGTTCTTCTTCATTTTCTTTTATGTCTCCAATCTTTTCGGCTTCAACGGTCTCACTTTCCTTTTCCTCTGAAGGTGATGCAGAGGAGACTTGTATAACTTCATCAGATTTTTCTGCAGCAAGAGTTTGTTGTGCATTAGCATCTTCTTCACTTGTTGATTCATGCTTCTCTGTTTGTTCTTTCTCTAACTCTGTTTCTTTTTCTTCCTCTTGGCTTTCTTGATGCAGTATTACTTCTTCTTCTGGCTTTTCTTCGATCTTCTCATCTACGATATTGCTTGTTTCCTCTGATACTTCAGAAGCAGATCCAAGGGCTGATTCGCCAGATGGTACATCAAGAATATTCTCATCCTTCTCCTGAGTGCTCTCCTTTTGAATGATCTCCTTAGGTTTGACATCAACAGATTCTTCTCTTCCCTGGCTCTCATCTTTGATATCAGCGCTACAATGTTCTGTATGCTCACCAATTTCTTGTACTTGAGCATCAGAAGATCTCACCTGTTGATTGATATAACAAATTTCAAGGTTTCATTATCTGATCATCAATATCACACAAAAGCAAGAACCAACAATATTTACATGGAGATTTGTATCCTTACCTCATCAGATAAAATGACGCTCTTAACCGTCTCTGTTACCTCTTGTTCTTCGTCCTCTTTAAGGTCCAGACTCGGTTTTGTGTCTTCTTTTGTCACTTTGCTTTCTTCCTCTCCACCTATTGGACTATGCACTGCCTCTGTTTCATCAATTTTGGTCTCCAAGTTCATCAAGATTGCAACTTCTTGGACTGTTGAAGTATCTTCTACAGGCTCAGCTTCAGTTACAATGGTCTCACCTTGTGGAATGTGTCTCACTGTTGTCTCCTCGTCTCCTTTCTTTGCTTCTGCAGTCAAATTTTCAGCATCACTTTTCTGTGACAACATTAGCGAGGTTGGAGAATCGACATGTTCATCATCTTTGACTTGTTCTTCAGCCTGAGTTTGATCCAGAGAGATTTTTTCACTAAGAGAATATACAATATCTCTTGTCTTTTCTGCTTCAACAATAGTTGTCTCAGACAACTCCTCTTGTCTCTCATGGCTTTTTGTTGTATCATCCTCACTTTTTTGTTCTTCCTCCACTTTTTCCTCTTCTATCTTCTCGGAAACATTCCCATCTTCTTTTTCCTCTGAAGATGAAGGCAATGAGCTTTGAGGCTCAACTGTTTCAACAGTCTCAAGACTTTGATGGATCTTGTCTGCTACTTGTTCTTCCTCATCTACTTTTTTGTCTTCAACAACGGTTTCAACTTCCCTTTCCTCTGAAGGTGATGCAGATGATGAAACTTGTGTTACTTCTTCTACTTCTGGTTTTTCTTCGATCTTCTCATCTATGGTTTTGCTTGTTTCCTCCGATATTTCAGAAGGAGATTCAAGTGATCGCTTCTGCACCGTCTCAACTGATTCTACATCCAGAGGAGCTTGGGCGTGTGTGGTTTCTTCAGCTTCAACAGTTGGACTTACCTCCGTTTCATCGGTCCTGTTTCCATCAGTTTGCTCTGCCTCTGGATCTTTCAAGTGCAGGCCTTTCTGTTCCTCCATAATCTGAGTTCCATCAACCTGATCTACACTTGTCTTTTCATCAAGAAGATTCTTGTCCTTCTCACTGCTTTCTTCTTGAACTGCCTTTGTTTCATCAGTTTTTGTCTCTAAAGTCTTTAAGATTGCAGATTCTTGGACTGTTGAAGTATCTAAAGTCTCAGCTTCAGTTACAATGGTCTCAACTTGTGGCATGTCTCTCACCAACAAATGTTCATGTTGATCATCATCCTTTGAATCTTTCGATTCACTCCAATCTCCTTCAGTTTTAAGTGTTTCGATTACCTTTGGAGTTTCTTGCACCTGCACAGCGAAGGTTTAATAGACTGAATAATCTTATCTGAAACATGTTTTTAGAAAATAGTCTTTAGCTTTGAGAAATTAAAGAACAAAACCTCATCTGTTATTCCGGCTATGTCTTCTTCCTTTTCTCTGTCTCCACTCACCACAGGTTCTGCTTTCTCGCCTTGATGATCATCATCTTCTGGAGCTGTTTCATTCACAATGTTCCTTGAGATTTCTTCTACCCGAACCTCCGTTGCATTGTTCTCAGCCTCATCGATCTTTTCATCTACTGTTTTGCTTGTTTCCCCTAATTCTTCAGAAGTAGATTCAAGGGATGATAGATTCTGCATCTTCTCAACTGATTCTACATCCGGAAGAGCTCGATCATGTGTGATTTTTTCATCAGCTTCAACAGCTACCACCTTTTCAAATGAAGTTTCCTCTGTTTCATCGGTTCTGTTTCCTTCAGTTTGCTCTGCCTCTGTCTCAGTCAAGTCTAGGCCTCTATGTTCCTCGATCAGTTGAGTTCCATCAACTTTCTCTACCTCTGTCTTCTCATCCTTCACCTCCTCTTCATCTACTTTCAACGCAAGATCTGATGGAATCTTGGCTGCTAGAACTGTCTCGGATTCGTTGTCTTGAAATTTTTCTGATTCTTCAGATGGTACATCAAGAAGATTCTCATGCTTCTCCTCACTGCTTTCGTCTTGAATGGTCTCCTTAGATTTTACCTCAACAGATTCTTCGGCTTGATCAGAAGGTCTCACCTGTTGATTAAAATAAAAAGAAGTGTCAAGAAATGCAGAGAATTCAAAGACCAGGCACATGCAAAATGGTAAAGAACTTTCCATTTTAAGATATGAAAGAAGCTACAGAATCAGAAGCTTGTAAAGTAGACTTGCTAGCACTGTAGTGACAACAGTACTAAACTCATGTCGTTCATCATCGTGTCTTAGATCTAAACCTCATTATCATTCATCAATATCACACACATAAAGTACCAACACATGAGAAATAGCAATATCTATGAAGACTATATCCTTACCTCATCAGATGAAATGACTGGCTTTACCGTCCCTGTTTTCTCTGTTTCTTGGTCCTTTTTCAGGTCCAGACTCGGTTCTGTGTCTTCTTTTGTCACTTGGCCTGCTTCTGTTTCATTGTTTGTGGTCTCCTGAGTCTTCAAGATTTCAGATTCTTGGCCTGGTGTAGTACTTGCAGCCTCAGCTTCAGTTACAATGGTCTCAGTCTGTGGCATATCTCTCACCAACACGTGTTCTTGCTCCTGAACATCGTTTGAAGCTTCCGATTCAGTGTTCTCTCCTTGTATCGTCGGCGTTTCGATTACCGTAGGAATTTCTTGCACCTGCACAGAGTAGGATAAATAGTTAATAATATTGTCTAGAACATGTTTTGCTTAAACTTGATATTTATCTTTGAGGAAGTAAGACAAAACAAAACCTCTTCTGCTCTCCGGGTTATGTCATCTTCCTTTTCTCTCTCTGTAGCCACATCATGTGAGACTATCTCTGCATCATCTGAGTCTTTGATTGCTTCCACTGTTTCTGCATTCTTTCCTTGATGATCATCTTCTGCAGCTGTTTCATTTACAGTGTTCTTCGAGATTTCTTCTGCTGAAACCGTTGCATTTTTCTCAATCTCTGTTCCATTTACAGAGGTCTCTGCAGTTACTGAATCTTCTTTAACTTCTTCATGCTTCTCTATTTGTTCTTTTTCTAACTTTGTTTCTTTTTCTTGCTCGTTTCGCAGGGATGATTCATCTTGCAGAGGAGTCAGATCAACCACACTCCTTTCTTCCAGGACTGTTTCTCTAACCTCAATACTTTTTGGTACTGAAACTTGCTCTTCATTTGTCTCTAATCCATTAAAACTTTTCTCCTGGCCTTCTTGATGTGGTGTTGCTTCTTCTCCTTGTGGTTTTTCTTCGATCTTCTCATCTATGGTTTTGCTTGTTTCCTCTGATACTTCAGAAGGAGGCTCGAGAGATGGCTTCTCTATCTCCTTAACTGTTTCTATAACCGGATGGGAAGCCATCTTTTCCTCTGTTTCATCGGTTCTGTTTCGATCAGTTTGCTCTGCCTCTGGCTCTTTCGAGTCCAGGCCTCTCTGTTGCTCCATAATTTGACCTCCATCAACTTGATCTGCATTTATCTTGTCATCTTTAACCTCCTCTTTATCTAACTTCAACGCAAGATCTGATGGAGTTTCTTCAAGTTTCTCTGTTTCCTCTTGTTCTTTATCCTCTTTCAGGTCCACAATCGGCTCTGTGTCTTCTTTGGCCTCCAAAGTCTCAGCTTCAGTTTCTTTGGAGATTTGATCTACCACAATACTTTCTTGCACCTGCAAAAAAATGATAAGTAGTGTTTGTTAAGTTTTCTTAAACATGTTTCGCTCAAATCTGATCTTTCGCATTGATAAAATAAGATAAAACCTCTTCTGTTTTTCAGGTTTGATAAATTAAGACAAAAGTAGTTTTGACCTTAACAGATGTAACAAACTTATAAGTTATAACTATGAAGATCATATATTTACCTCATCAGATGATTTGACGGTCTTTACCGTCTCTACTTCTTGTTCTTTAACCTCTTTCAGGTCAAGACTCGTTTCTGAAACTGGTTCATCAATTCTCGTCTCTAATGTCTGCAAGATTGGAGATTCTTGGACTGTTGATGTATATACAGTCTCACCTTGTGGTGTGTCTCTGACCAACACATGTTCTTGTTCTTTAGTATCCTTTGAAGCTTTCGGTTCAATGTCCTCTCCGTGTATTGCCGGCGTTTCGTTTACCGCAAGAATTTCTTGCACCTGTACAGAAAAGGATAATATAGTGTTAACTATGTTTTTGAACATTGTTTTGCTAAACTTTGATCTTTAGCTTTGAAGAATTAAGATAAAAACCTCTTCTTGTTTTGGTGTTACGTCCTCTTCCTTTTCTCTTTCTACAGTCGCTTCACGTGAGATTTGCTCTGCATTATCTGAGTTTTTGACTGCTTCCACTGAATTTACATCCTCCTTTGAGCTTTCAGATTCATGAACTGTAGATTCTTCACTATCAACGATCCCATGATCTTCTATAACTGTCTTTATAGTCTCTGTTTCGTCTTTCGCTTTCGCATCAAGCTTCGGTTCTGCATCTTGTTCCGCTTCAAGAAGGACTCGTTTTTTAGTTTCAACATCAAGAAGTGATTCACCATTTGTTGCGGTTTCTTCTTCTGTAGCTGTTTCTTCTACTGAAACAGAGGTCTCAACAGTTCTTGAATCTTCTTCTTCTTGTTTTACCGGCTTTTCAACACTTACCTGTACAAAACAGAACAAAAATATTTAACTCTCTCTATCTCAGTAAACTTTAAGCATCTCTCATGTTTAAGCTTCAATGAAAACTAAAAAATTACCTCTTCTGGTTTTGGAGGAATATGAGCTTCTTTCGCCTCTTCTAAAGTCACATCACTTAAGCTTTTGTCCGATTCCTCTCTGTTTTTGTTGAAGCTTTCAGGTTCATGAACATATGTAAAGCTTTGTTCATCTTTTTCTGTCTCGCTAGCTTTCTCTTTAACGACCTTACCTTCTTCTTTGACAACTGAAACAGTCTTCATCGCTTCTCCTTTTGCGCGTTCTGCTTCTTCGGTTTCTTTATTCCCTGATCATATAGAACAGTATTAAGCACAAACTTTGAAACAATTCAGAATGTTTTGGCAGTTTCTTGCTCCATTACCTGAACCATTTACAACCTCTGCTGCTTCTCCCGGGATAATATCAAGAACAGTACTCAGGTTTACCTTTTTTACATCCATGGATGAGTGGTCAAGTATTACTCCTGCAGGAGCTTCTTCAACACTTGCCTGTATAAAAGAAACATTTCAGTGTCTCAAAAACGTTTCATTTCATCGATCGGCCGGATACATAGTCTGAACCCAAAAACTTGAAACAAAACTATGATCAGACTTATCCCTGATCGTAAAGTTTGTATAGAAAAATTATCAACTTTCAGATCGATGTAATTCTCAGAGACATACAAGTTCTTGTACGTAAGATCTACCTTTTATGTGTGTTTGGATAAAAAGGTGTTCTTAAAATACAGAATCTGTAGCTAGAGAGTAAAACAGATTACAGATTTACAAAAATCTAGTATTCAAGATCTCTATCATCATTTCAAAGTTTTCAATCATCAGACTGCAAAAAAAAAAAAAAAAAAAAAAAAAAAAAAAAAAAAAAAAAAACANCAGACTGCAAAAGGGAAAAAGAGAGAAAAAACAAAAAAAGATAAGAAAGAAACATACTTTTTCATTTTAGTTCAACTCACTAATCACCCACTTAATTTACAAAGCAATCCAGTCTACTTGCAAAATCAAAATTCTCAAAGATGTATCATAAATATCATCCTCATCATCATACCTTTGTAAATATTGGTTCTTGGATGATAACTCCAGTTTCCATCTTTCATGCAGATAGGCAACGAGTTGGAAGGTTTAGTGTTCTTTGAACAGTTGTTTTCTCTACAAGAAACCTACTGTAACTACTAATTCTGAATCACACAGATCATAAGATGCATATGGAAAACAGGTGTATAATATATGATCACTTGGTGTATAAAAAAGAAGGGATTTGAAGTCAGTGAGAAGACAGGTAGATGATGAATAGTGACAAACGAAGCACATTTGTCCAATGGGGTTGGCTGAGTTGGCTTTTTAGATTAATCTTTTGTGGGCCTTTTGTATTGATCATTCCACATGCAATTGGTAGGATCCTCAATTACAGCTTTTTTATTCTCTGAAAAGCAACCACAAAATTAGAACAAAATCATAAATTGTATTTTCGGACAAAGTACAATAAATATATACTTATCGTTTTTGAAGAGAAGTTATCATAACTAGTCATCATGAAAAGTTAACAAATTTAACAAAATCTTGTTATCACAGGTTTTAGTTTTAAATTTTTTAATCACAGCTCTGTATATATGCATATGAAATACAAATGACGAGATTTCGGCTTCTGATATCTAACCTCGTGCCTGTTCCTAATTCCTAATTTTTAGGGTAATCTTGTGGCATTTAGTAGATTTTTTTTTTTCTTTCAACAGTAGATAAAATAGTTTTTTCCTAGAGTAAAGAAAATAGTTTATAGATGCAAATTTATCTTGTGATTAGCATAAACGCAATCATTTAGATTTGAGGAATAAAGTATTTTCTGATTGACATGTCTGCTCTTTTTCTTTTCTTTCACCATTAAGTTCTGCATACATGGTAATAATAAAAATTAGAAAGGCTATGATCATGTTTTCTTTTCTAAAAGAAATTGTATTATCAATAACAATAGATTAAATCACATCATCATCACTGATCACAACTTTAGTGGAATCTTCTGAAAATGTTAATAAGACATCGTCCATTTCAATTTCAAAAAGAGCTGGCCGCCATTAGGCCGGCCGACCCACATCCCCAACTTTTGTATACTATATGCTTTCTCTATTTAGTATTATTTATCAATTCTTTCAGTCTCATAAGAATTTAACATCTACCTGATACTAAAAATTATATTTTGCCGACAAAGGAAGTAATTATTAAGCAAAATTGCTGATGATATTAAGAGGTTTTTTAACCAGTTTTGTTATAACGCCTCTGTCATCCACAAGGATCGTAGAAACAAATTTCAAGGTGTTTATCACTTCGCAACATTAAATCTTTTAGTGCTTACAAGTTTTTTTGTCAATGAAAATATTTACAATTATCTTAAAAGCTAGCTGAACTAGATTAAACAATATTACATCATTGTGAGATTCTGGATCAAACCTACATGTGAAGATAATAAAATATCACATGAACATCCATGGATGAGAAAGAAAAAAAATATCTATGCAAAAAACAAATGTTATTTAACTCCTATTCTTTAAAGTTTTTTTTAGAAAAACAAATTACAACATATTCAACCGGTTTTAGAAATTATATCCCCTTTTTATACAGTATTTGTAGTTTTTGTGTCTTTTTAATTTCTACAAATCATTATTATGATAAATCAAATTGAATATCTGGATCATTGTTGGATTGGTGCAATCGGACACTTCGCGCAGTCTTAAGAATGTTGATTTAAAGCAATATTGTTCTGTTTATTTTGTGTCATTTTGTGCTTGTTTTGTCAGTAGCCGGCAGTGATTATATATATCCGTATAATGTACAACCTTAATTTATTTTATGCCATACCGAAATTAATATGTGTGCAAAAATACTGCAAATTGATAAAAAGGGGTTCCAATCAAACCGACCAAACCGAAAATTATTATTGTCCTACGTCGCCGTCTCAAAGAAGATTATCGAAGATAATTCCAATTTTGCTTTTGCCACTCTATACCAATAATAAATTTAACGTTGTGATAAGAATTGGGATCATAAAGGCAAATTAATATACAAATGGAATATGCTTTGGGGCGATGTATCTATCTTTTGGTATGAACTTATTGCGTAGACGATTGGATCACTTATCTAGCGTAGTAAAATCATGAAAAGACAATGATCCGGATTGGTTTAAGTAGGATCAATTCCATATTGCAACGAAATTTATTATAAGTTCACCGTCACGAATGAAAAATCAAGTATTTTTTGCTCAAAAAAATAATAATCAAATCAAGTATTTCCATTTTTCACATGTGCAAAGAATAAAGACTAAAGGCTGTTTTTCTTAGCGATTACTTTTGAAATATAAAATTTTTTAAGTTATAAGCACTAGAAAAGTGAAACATTGCGTGAAATTACGTAAATATAATTTTAAAGTATACATATCAGAATATTTAAAATTTTTGAAATATTCAATTTTAATAAAATTTACGGGTATTGTATTATTCAAATTTTCCACTATTTTAACTAAATTTTATTCTTTTTTTTTAATTTGTAAACACATTTTAACATTTTAAATAGTAAAAAACTTATATACAATTTTTTAGTTAAAAATCTAAATATTTCATGACATTTTCTCTACTTTATATTACAACTTTCTTTAATGTTAAATTTCAACTTATCATATAACTGAAATTTAATATTAAATTTATTTATATGTTTTTCTTAATTTTATGTTTCTGTAAAATTAAAATATGAAAAATATGAATAGTTATGTATTAAATGAAAATAGTATATATAGTTTATTGTTACTTTTTATTTTGATGATGTGGGTAGAAAAAAGACTCTCTTATTATATATAAAAGTACTTTTATGGGGTTTTTTATACACAGTGAGTGAAAGAAAATACAAATAAAACATTGTAGTGTTTTGTAAGAGTAGTCGATAAATCTTTTAAACATTACTAAATGACGGATGCATAGAATGAGATTCATTAGACAATGAGAAACTAAAATATCTGAAATGTCACACTATCAACATTATCAACAATCAAAACCTGTCATATGGTATCAACAACTAAAATATCTTATTTTAACACGTTTCGGAATCCATATTGTATATTTTAAAATGAAAATTTTCATAGATCAAAATAACTGAGAGATGATCAAGAATCGGCAAGCTATGTATAATATGTGTCAATTTTCTTGTATTTCTGTAATATGCTTGTGAATGTATTGAACCTTGATCTCCGGTAGCAGTTTATTCAAATTAGCCAGGAGGTCTTACAAGGCTGGTTGACCAAAAGGGCCCCATTTCTTTTACACTTAAAAATAGATAAGGGTCGGCTCTTTTGTGGGTCCATTACGATCTACGTTGCTTTCGAATTCAATTTAAGTTTTTGTATATTTCAGATTGATCTTCTTCATTGGTAGACTGATCTTAGAACGTTTTGAATGCGAATAAAAATAATGCATATGATATGTGACACCATGTCAGCTCTATCTAGCTAGTCCCAACCTTCAACTTGTCTTTTTCGCCATTCACATCTCTCAAAGGGTCCATTCATCAATTGAATATTGATCAAATTTTTATATAAAGAAATAAATAATGGATCAAACCTATATAAAAATACCAACAGCAAGCATAAAAGATAGATTTGATTACATCATATTTATACTCTTGATATTCACCAGTCTCTCCAAATCTCTTTTGTTCTCTGCGTTGCCACAATTTCGACTATTTCACCAATTCACCAGCAGCAGCTTTGTAAGAAAAACTCCAACGCGATGGACAACATGTCCCAATTCTAAAATCCGTTTGTGTTTTTAGGTAGGAGTTACGAAACCGTTGAGTTTATTTACGTCTAACAAATATACGCTATAATACAAAATATACCAGTTTAATTTATTTATAATTTAACCACATATTTGGTTGGTACGGTAAACCGGGCAAACTAACCTACACAGCTACACTTGGTCAGTTGGTCTAATTTCCAATTCTTTACTGGTGGTTCATGTATTGGGTTCTTTCTATCTTTTAATTGCAATTGGGCTGACTCCGAAACTGGGCTTAAACCATCTTTAATATAAAAAATATATTCTGCATTAATAAAACGTGTTCATAATCTACGCAATAGTCTGAAACTTTAGTATATATAGATATACTTGTAAATACTAATCTATAAATCTCGCGGGAAAATAAAAAGGTAAACTTGTGTAAAAGAGAAATTTTCAAAAAAAATGATAATTTATAATATCGCGGGAAAATAAAATCCATGTTCCTCCTAACAAAACCTAAAATTGAGGGCAAAATCGGAAATCACAAAGAAAACAATCAAAAAGGCGCGAAAAAGAGCCGTTGCCAACCAAAACTCTCAAATTATGGCGCTAAAAAAAAAAAAGACGGTGGATCAGAGACTGCCCGTAAAATTTTCTCGGGCAGCTAAATTTTATTCTTTTTAAATTTCCACGTTTACCCCTTTTTCTTCATCGTCTTCAAAAACTTGCCTTTGCTTTCTCTCCTGAGTCCGACATTTGCAAAACGCAAAGACAGAATATTTATTTGACTATTTAAAGTTCTCTTTATCACAATTTCTTCTCATTTTTTCTCCTCCTCCTCAAAAAAAAAAAAAAATACTCTCCCTTTCACACACACACACTTAAACAAAAAAAATTGACCAACCAACCACAAGTTTTTATCTTTTGCCCACTTTCCTTTTATTCTCTCTAATCATTTGTGTTCATGTTCCTTATTCCGATTCCTCTTCTTATCATTTGATTAAAAAAAAAAAATACAATCCTTTTCTATTTTCTACACATTTCTTGTTTCCTGAGGATTGAACAAACAGAGAGCAAGTCTCTGTTTTTGTCTTCTTCTTTTAAAAGACACGTTTTACTCTGTTTTCTTTCTTCTTAATTAGAGTTAGTTGATTGAAAAATATGGGTTTTTCGAAGAAGTCTCAATTAGATGGAGGTTTAGATTCCGATGGGAAGAAATGGGTTATCGCCGGAATTTCTAAGCGGGCTTCATTGAAGCCGGTGAAGACGAAACTCAGAGCGCCAGAGATAGAAACCGAAGTTGAAGAAGAATGTTCGACGACGCCAACAGCGAAAGAAGCAAGGATACCGGACAAACTGAAATGTCCACCGGCGCCGAGAAAACGACGGCCGGCGTTAAAATGTCGGAGTAACGCCATTAGAGAGTTCTTTACGCCTCCTCCTGATTTAGAGACGGTGTTTATTCAGCGCCGTTAAATAGTAACGGAAAAAAATTAGTGAGTGTTGAGTTTTTGTTTTTTTAAGTCATTAATTACAAGCCATGAAACTTCCCGGTTACAATAGTACTAATTAGATTTTCTTTTAATGATTTTCTTAGAGTGTTTGGATTTCAAATCAGTTTGTTCTCTTGGTGGTCTTCTTGAAGTTTAGTTTCTAGTTTTCTGTTTTGTTATAAAGGGGAGTTTATTGTACAAAGATGTGAATCTAATGATGATAATGGCTAGCTTCTAAATTAGCATACATCCATATCTTGTTCCTCGCATTTGGTTCTATCTGTATTATGTACTATCATGTAGCTAAATTGTTTTCTTGAAGATTTGTTTCTATTTTTATGTTTTGGTTTATAATAAGAAGTTTATTTTGACAAAGATGTGAATCTAATGATAATAATGACTAGCTACTAGTTTAGATTTAGTTCCATATTTCGTTCATTACATTTTGGTTCCGTATATATCTCGGTTTCCATCATGTAGCCAACTCTTGATGAAAAAAATGTAGACAGTTATCATCTCAGAACTTTAGATTCGGCCGACGAAGACCGGAAAGGAAGTGACGTGAGCAAATCTTACCAATAACCTCAACCACCAAAATATAAATATTTTTCTGATAAAGTAAATAGAAACCGGAAGCCACTCTAAGGGCATCCACAATGCATCAAAGCTTACATAGTTGCTAAGACATATTTTATTATTAAGTTGAAACCTTCTATTCGATCCAGAGTTTTCATCTTTGGGCCCACTCTTATCATCTTCTTTCTTTTGGAGGTTGCTCGACGACTTCACTCATTGATAATAATCCAATTTTACAGTTAATCAAGCTTTGTTGTATTGAGTAGAATTTTAAAGCTAAACCCTGAATCATGTTGATACGACTTGCGATGATTATCCAGAATTTTCAGATCTCTTTTTTTCTGCATCTTCCCTTCAAGCCGCTTCACTTCTCCTCTCAAAAACGCAGGATCCTCCTCGATTTCGCCAGCCTTATGTGAGGCAATCGAATCGATTTGATTCCCCGATTCTCCGACAAATTAATTTCGTCAGCCTTAAGTTAATTTCAAAGATGAATCGCCATCGGAGAGATCGAGCAAAGAGAGAGAAGAGAGAGAAAGGAAAGAGAATGCCACGTGTCCTGTAAGCGCCAGCGCTTAATACGCTTATTTAAGCGTCCGATTTTCGTTTTTAATTTAATTTTGATTTATTTAATTGGTAAATTTACGGTAAGCGACTGCGTTGCGCATGCCCTAACCAAAATATAAATATAAATATAATAGTAAAATTACCAATAATCCTACACAAGACAAGAAGTCCACACGTCAAGCCTTTGATCCTACTCGTTTATAAATTTGCATATGTTATTTTGACGTAATAATATTTTCGATATCATCATAGGTTTAAATTATATTTGCCCACCAACTAGTAGACTGGTTATGTCAGTAAAATATCTTTAGGGGTTCGATTCAGTATGTACTTTAAGTGTTCGATTCAGGTTCGGTTCTTATTTTTTTAAACAAAGTTGTTTTGTTTCGGACTTTAAATTTAACAAATTAACTGATTAATTATATTTTTTAACAAAAAATACTCGATTTATTTTATTTTTAGTTCATATCGACTTTGGCTTTGGTTTATATGGAAATAAGAAATCAATTTTTGGATTGTTTTTTTTGGGGTTATAGATTAAGTTTAGACCGTACGATTCAACCGTAACAGATACTTCTAGTTTTCTTTGGTAAACCTATATTGCTGTCCGATGTCTGAAAAATTCAAAAATTTCTCCACAAAAGAAAAGACAATGTATGTACAAACCTGTTTAACTTTATCTAATGTTCTAGATGTGGGCCAATGTAGTTTTCATTAACAAATAATTTGGTGGGATCTATAATATCATATGTTTGATTTTTTTTTTTTTAAAGAAAAAGATAAATCATATAACTGAAACTATTTTAAAAGGAGAAGCAATGAACAATTTTAAAACGCACACATGTAAATTTAATCTTTATTCTATGACTAAAAACAAAAGAATTTTGATGACTTCCAATGCATGACTCTTTTAAGGAGGCCTCTTCTAAAGTCATCCAACAAATGTGATTCTTTTTTCAGGTTAAAGAGCTTTTTACGTGCACAATTGCACACTCACTAGTCTCATCTTTATATCATTGACTACTACTTTGAATTCTAATAGATTAATATTATATAAACACCTAAAACATTATGATTACTAGTTACTCATGCGACGCACCAGTAGTATGTGTGGAAGCATATACTATTGCATATTAAATGTATGTGTTGCATGTAAATCACTAATTCTCACTCTCTTTGGCTCTTGTGGATTGAGTCATGAAAAGGACAAAATAGGGTTCAGAGAATAGCGGTGCGATGGGAGAATCCAATGTGGGACTTAAGGCTTTGTTTGGCTCCTTTACGCGACAGCGACAAATCTCGTGTTTTTCTTCTTCGAATTAGAGATTTGGACAAAAATGCTTGAATATGATGATTGATACTATGACGATTAAATTTGACGAGTTTGGGACTTGGGTCACTCCTGTGAACGAGTTTATAGTTCACCGTCATGACTTGAATTTAGGAACTAATAAATTTTATTTCCTTGATAAAACTAATACATTATTTTTTTATTTTTTTTTGACAAACTATTAATTTTGCTTTCCAAAATATTTCTATTTTGTCAACTAAATTTGCTACCAATAATAATCTTATGCTTTTTGCTTTCAGTTCAAAATATTTAGCTCGTATTTAACTATTTATACTGCCAATGTGAAGTTGAATGAAGAAATGAGGATCCGAGTTTGAATATTAAGTGTTTTGTTTTTTTTTTTTTTTGTTGGAATATTAAATTTATGACTCAACCAAAAAACTGTCTACAATAGCAAACATCAACAAAATTATCTTTGAGACAGAAACAAAAATTCATTTTGTTATTTACGAAAGACGAGCCAAAAATATGGATTTGAAAATCACGTTGTGATTCACCCTGCAATTCATCTTTGCTTTAGCGTTTGGAGGTTGTGAACTGTCTTGTCGATTTGAAGAGTGAGCTGCACAGACAAAGTATATGTTTGTTGATGTCGTTTTCCGTTTCCTTCCCACCAAAATATGATATCGCTTTCGTTATGTTAAACTATGATGAGTTGTTTGTCATGGCAATATGGAGTTAAGTGATTGTTTAATAAACTGACTGATATATGTTCGATCAAACTGTGAATAAGTGGTCGTGGGATTCGTAGGTTGCTGACCTTTTTTCTTACTACGGTTCACAGCTTATACATGTACAATAGAATTGTTTAAAAAAAAAAAATCTTCGTATCATTTCAAAAACACAGAGAAACGCATTTCAAAACTAACTACTCAATATCATGTTAATTTTCAGTGTCCATAAACAATACTGAAAAACAATGTGGATTAAATTTTAGTCAAATTAAAAAAATGATACTAAATAAGTGTTAAATTGTTATGAAAAGGATTAGGATATAATGTTTTGACAAAGGTCAGACCAAAACTGTAGAAAGTGTAAAGCTACCTTACGTGTGTCAGTTTAATGTCACAAATATGGATACTGGATCAAGCTTAAACGCTTCGTCGCACGTCTTCTTTCTTAATTTAACGTGTAGCTTGTAAGTTATATTTTTATTTTTAAATAATATATTCTTCATAATTTAGGTAATTTCGTATTCTCTAACTTGTGTGTATATATATGACCATTTTGTTACAACATGATGTACAAACATATAAATAGACAATTTTACATTCTGGTCGTTATTCTTTTGTACTGTCGAAAGTTTTGGTTCTCTTTTATTTGGACAGAGACATACGTATGTGACTTGTTCTCTGTCACTATGGATCTGAACAATACATGTGCTTTTTGTAGGGGACCAATCCATTTAAAATTTTGGTGATCAAACATTTTTTTTTTTAAAAAATTAAAAAGTTCCATGCAGGTATGATTTTTTAGTTTTTTTTTGTCAACGTAACGTGGCTAACCATTCTACACAACAAAATAATGGTCCGAGAAAGATTATAAGGTAACTAGATTAGGATTAATATGATGTAAATATTTAGTTTAAAATTGATAATTTATATTATGATCCGTATAGTTAGATTATAGATGATTGTATGATCCATATTTCATGTATGATTGTATGCTACAACCATACACAGTAACTAACACCAACACATTAGAAGGAGGTATGTATTATTATTTTGATTAATAACTAAAATGATTATTATTTTCATTTATCTTATATATGTGAATAAAATTATTTAGTGGCCCTAAATGTTTTCTGACACATGAGATTTCAATTTCATTAGCTCTATCAATATCCATAAAATACATTTATATCAGATTAGTAAACTTCCGTAACCACTTTAATACATTATTTAGAGGAAGCGTCATGCCTGAAATTTTGTTCAGGTTTATCCATTGAATTAGTTACAAAATATTCCATAATATAAGATTTTTTAGACTTTCAAACCACTTTTTAATAAATATTAACGAAGAAAATTTCAAGAATTTAATTATTTTTAATTAATGTTTTTTGAAATTTGTAAAAGGTACCTTAAAAATTCAAAAACATCTTATATTCTGTAACAAAACAAAATTATACAATATCTTATATTCTAAAACGGAGTGAATAGTATTTTCTCTGGGTCAAGAGTTACTCCCCTCTTTTGTTTTTTTTTCAAAATACTTACCTCTTGTTATTTCAACATTATAGTTTCGAAGCCCTTGTCTTTATGATCATATTGGGGATTTGTATTTTCTATGTTTGTGTTTGCTCATATACTCATCTAAAACGGATATTGGGGATTTGTATTTTCTATGTTTGTGTTTGCTCATATACTCATCTAAAACGGAGATTAACTGCTGAACTGCAGAAGAATAAGTTAATTAACTTATGAAATTAATTATAGTCAACCTTACGTCAAAACGCATACTTACCATCACAATTACATTTGTGTACTTTAGATCAAACATTGAAACCACTTATATATATTCATGTAATACATTTTATTAATATTCAGTGGTCCACATTAGATAGTCCACATAAAAGTTGAACAAATAGTATTGTTAATACTTTGGCTATCGGTGGAATAGGTTTGACAAACACATGCTTATTGTCATTGTTGAGTATACTATGCAATTTGTAAATTCATAGAAAATATACATCGTCAAACCCGTCTCCTATTAATTGCCAAACTAAAAATTTCACAGATTACAAAATGACCATTATTTTCATTTTTAATTTCCTGTTACCTAAAAAAGATTATAGGATTCTATCAAACGTATACCTTGAGTATCTCAAAAATGTGTATATGCTTTATATAAAATAAAAATAAAAACGTGTCTTTGTATATGCTATCATATGGCGATAAACCAAGTAAGAACAACTCGAAAGGATAATAATGGGAGTGCGGGCTATTTTTGTACTAAAAGATTCTTTTCATGAAAAAATTAAGTAGAATACTGATAACAAGTGAAAGAGAAAAAAACGAATCCAATGCAAGTGGAGTTTTTTTTTCAAGAAACAAAAATTAACGTATGAGAATTTTGTTTTTTCCAGTTTCTTAGGTTCAAAATAAAACGGACATTGACTCGTACACATGGGTTGTCAAAAGGTATCCAATGCCCGAATTTGATCGAGTACAAATTTGAATTAATATATTTAATTTGCTTTGATTATGTCTAATTATAGTTTCTAAAGCTATTTTAAAATATTTCTTCTTAAAGAGTGTGTAATTTGTTCCGTACAAATCTTTGATTTGCCTTAAAAACGCTTAGTTTAGATAGAGCAAATGACTAATTTGCCCATTTTTCTTCCTCTTTAACGCGTTTTTGACTTCTCCCTACCCGTCCTGCTGCCCGGTTAAATTATAGCGGGAAAATTGAAAATAAGAAAAAAACTTAAATAAAAGAAAAATCGAATAAATTGGCGCGAAGAGAGTCAGCCCGGGAAAAGCGCGGGCTTTGTTGTGCGGCTGATCTGTGTTTGTGTGGGAGTTTGGTCCGCGTCATCGTCAGCAACACGTGTCCGTCTGAATTGACTCACTTAAAGGTAAATGACACGTCATCATGCGGGGTCCATGAGTACAATTTTTGTAATGGTTTTCATGAATGTTGTTGAGACGTACTCGTTCGTCACATATGACGCCCCAAATTTATTAAGTAAGACTGTAAGAAGAAAAAAAGTCACCAAATATGATTGCGTAAGGATGTTTTCATGTTTACAGTTGAGAGACAGAAAGAAATATATTTAGTTTCGAAAAGTGCATTTTGGTTTGGTCAGCATTCTAAATATAACATCAAATTTGAGTGTTTTCTCCTCAAAAATATTGCTTTAAATTTTCAATACTAGTGGAGTATTTTTGTCAACGAAATATGTCGAATAAAATATGAATAATTAAATCATTTAAATACAAAGGATTTATTATTGTGAAACAATAAACAAAATTTACATTCACTCTATTTATTTTAGCAGAAAAAATAAAATAGCACAAAATGTCATGTCTCTCCATCAAGACTATTTACTTATTTTTTCCCAGAGAAAAGTGTATCTTACTAGTGAAGCCCCAAAAAAATTCAAATTCTTATAGACATTGATTTCTCATTGAACTTAGCTTTCCTCAGGACCCAAAAGCCCAATATAATCAGTAAGCCCAAATTTGAGTGATATTTTTCTTATACTTATAGAGCTCAATAGCTGATTGATTCTGTTGCAAGATTATCAACACAAAACGAAATTTTTGTTTTCCCTTTTGCATTTTACATACGAGTTTACATTCTTTTTTTGTTCAAAAGGTATAAACATAATAAAATAAACACAGAACGTACAATCAAACCCCAATCTTTTAGAGTAACCAACCCATCATTGAGTTTCCATCTTATTCATGTTATATACACTTGCTTGCACATAAAATTACATATACTTCACACTAAACAGCTTCTTTAGCGTGTGTGTGTGTGTGTGTGGCATAAAATGCTTTTCATATTGAAACACTAATCCAAGTAATCACCGAGTAAGATCTGAATCAACAGCAACAACTTCAATTAACTTACTCGAAGCCCATTTCATCGCATCCTCTGTAATCTTCTTCTCTTCAACCACAATCTTCTCCAACTTCTGTGACTTCATAACAAAAGCCTCCACGTCATCACCCTCAATCAATCGACAGCTCACCACATCCAAAGTCCTCAACTTGACACAGCTTTTGTTCAAAGCAACCAACACCGAACCTGTCAAGCTCTTGCATCCTCTCAAATTCAACTCAACCAAGCCACCGCAAGAAGCCAACATCGAAACGAGCTCCTTATCAGATAACCACTCGTTAAACGGCAATTCAAGCTTCCTCAACCTCCCCAAATCCTGTCCTAACGTCGCCAACAAACCGGACTCTCTCTCAACAGCGTCGCAGCTAAGCAAAGAAAGCTCTTCAAGACTCGAACTAAAGCTTAAAGCCAACACCTTTAGACTATAACCAGTCACAAAGTAACAGCTCGCAAGCCTCAGAGTAGATAAAGATCTGAAATTTTCAGCGAGAGAGACGAGATGGTCGTCGATCAAATCCATTGGTAGACGCAAATCGAGTCTTTTCAAAGTATCATTGCATTTCGAATTGTTCATGAAATGATCCAATCCGTCTTTGTTTCCACCATCGTAGATCAACAAAGACTTGAGAGACTCGCAAATCTCTGAGACTTTGAGCAGAACCACATCAGCTATACTCCTACACGTCCTTAGCTCGATCTCTTCAAGATTCTTCAAACACAATCCGAAAAACTCTGTTTCTCCGATGGTTCCACATGACTTAAGACTCAGTTTCTTCATCTTCCTGCATCTCTTCCATAGCCAGGTGACTCCGGTATCGTCTGATTGGATTCCGGTTAACGAAATCGACTCCAAACCCAATTCTTCGACGACGACAGCATCGTCCGGGTTAGTGTAACGGTTTGACCCGGATTCGAAACCGGAAGTGGTTCTTGAGGAGACCTCGACTGATAAGTCCTTGAGAGATTTAAACGAAGCAACCCAATAGAAAGAAACGGGTCTAACCAATTCGAGAGAGAGAGAAGTGAGAGATGAAGAAGAAGCAGAGAGGGGAAGTAAAGAAGATGAAGAAACAGGGCTAACTAAAAGACTGAGTTTTTCGAGATTGAAGCAGCAAGAAGAGACGATCGAGATGAGATGATCGTTGAAGTTCGCCTCCGCCGCGGAATCATCGGAAGCCGAGCGGATTGGGGTCGGAAATTTGGAGTCAAAGATGAAGGAGAGGGAAGAGAGAGAAGGATGGTTGTAGAGGATAGAGGGTAAAAGGGTAATTACTGAGCTGTCGAAAGGGTTGATTCGTAAGGACATGGAAGTCTTTGAAGCTCTGTAGAGACGAAGCCATCGCTTGGAGACGAGAGGAACCAATTCGAAAGAAGGTAACGAAGAAGACGATGGTAATCTTGTAAATATTTCCTGGAGAATCTCGTCGAACAGAACTTCCTCCATTTTTGGAGGGAATCGAATTGAAGAGACGAAGAAGAAAGATGAAATTTTTGCGGATGTTCTTGTTTGGGTTTCGACGATATATGTTCCTCTGGTGTCGTCGCTTTGCTTTGCTTTTGACACTTGTGTTTCTTGGTTCTTGGGTCACGCAAGAGACACAAAGAATTGATAAAATTGAGTTGTGCTGTCGTATGAAATTCTCACATCATATAATATCAACCCATTAATTTAAATTTTGTTAATAATTATAGCTAATTGTTGTGAACAAATTATAAAAAAACAGTAAAGTTTTCTATTCTAATTAACAAAAACGTTAATATTATATGAGTATTAACATTTTAACTTTCATAATTAAATTAAATTATTAACAAAGCATTAAGCATTTCTTCTTTAGTTTTGTGTTGACATTGTATAAAGAATCGAATATTATATTTTTCTTAATGGGAAATGGGACCTAATCAAACTGGCATAAATAATTGATCTTCTCCAGTTTTACAAAATTAGGTGAGAGAGGTTAGCAGGTGATTTTGCTAAGGGATTTAGTTGTCATTTTTTAATACTCCCTCTGTTCCTTAATAATTGATGTAATATTTGGATGTATACAATTCATCATACATGACGAATAGACTACAAGTTCCGTTGTTATAAACTAGATTAATGATAAAAATCCAACCTCTTACACTGAATATTTATGCACACTCATTTCTAGATACACTAAACCACTAGTCTTTGGAAGCATAAATTTTTAGTCTCAGAGATTATCAGTCTATGTTAATATTAAGCATGCATTTTTTTTTATCATAATAATGCCAATCACATACTCCTCAACACAAATACAAGAGTTCGTTGTACCCAAATGAATTCCTAAAACTCTTTTTACATGTTTTTTGGCCTTTTTTCAGATTCTTCTCCCGTGGCCACTTCTTCTACGTTTTCATCTTTCGGGGACCTAATTTTTAATTACAATTCAAACAAATAAGAAGCATTAACCAAGGAAAGGAAGGAAGTAACAATATCGCAGTCAAATATGTTTAGCTACGAGCCTACGATACCTTGTATTCTTCTTTTTCGAGTTCTTGGTCTAGGCTTTTTGCATCAAACTTTAGACCAAGAGGCCCAGCTTTCATTCGAATATAATAGAAAATCGCTGAGTAAATGTATTGGTTTTCTAGTGTGCAAGTTACTATATTTATTTTCTCTTTAAGTCAGCAGCGATAGTCGTTACCATAACATTGGTCATAACATAAAGGTAACATTTTCTTCTTAGGTCTTCGCCATTGGAATTCTCGCACTTAACCACTAATTCACCATTGATTACGCGAGTGTCCATCATTAAAACGGCGTGTTCTACACCATGAATCCATTCTTCTCTATCCAACGGACCACAATAGACCTCAGCATCTCCCCAACCCTTACATAATAGTAAGGCCGCAGCGACGGGATGCGTTTTCAAATGACGCAATGCTTGCTCAAGCTTTTGTACCTAAAAATCTCCATTTTTTGTTCTTTCATGTCAATGTCAGGAAGCAGGGAGGCAATCAAAGTCCACACCCCTCCAGAACTAGGTTTCTAATGTTCATGCTTCATCGCATTTAACGTATTGGGTTTTAGTTTGTAACTTAGTTTACAAATTGTGGAATTAGCGATTTATCCAAAATTTGAGACTAAAATGTTTATATGCTGACATGTTTTACATTCATCAGCTTTAGCACGGAAATAGCACAAAAAATTATATGGACGGCTTTAGCACAGAAATGGTAGTGTCACATTTAATTTAATGTTTATCCTATTTCTGAATGTAAAATCTGTTATAATATATAAACATTTTAGTCTCAAATTTTGTAGTAATGTAAAACCTATTGGCATTTTAACTTTCAAGACTTTAAAAGCAATTTGTGAAATTTTAAAGTTTTAAAGGAGAGAAATTTATACAATCTTGTAGAATCTGGTCCTGAGACTAGTAGTGAAAAGGTCAACAGATTATACATCCTCTAGCTAAAAAAAAAATTACCTTTAGCTAAAAAAAAAAAAATTACCTTTAGCTAAAATATTATACATCCTTTTCATTATTTTAGCTAAAGAAAACGAAATTTATACCTCTTGCTTATACATCCTTTTCGTTTCCGATGAACATCTTGGAAGAGGCTTCCAAAGCCTTTTCCTTTAGTTTGATTTGTTCCTGAATTACAAAGAAAAACTGGTATCAACATCTTTTCTTTAGCTAAAATAATGAATGTCTTAGTCTCATTTAGACTAACATATACCTCAAGCAGTTTTATTCTTTCTTCTTCCTTCTTCTTCAGCTCACTTCTCTGTTTCTCTGTGTTTCGTATTTGTAAAGATGTCTCGACTTCAATTCTTGACATTCTCGTTTCTTCCAATTCAAGTCTCAAGATCTCCATCTCATCCTTCATCCTTGTAATCTCCTGTCTTAAATCTGCATTAACATCTTCTTCTTGCCTCTTGGTCTGTTTTACTCTCTCGGTTTTATCCTTGTGACATTTCATTTTCCAACTACGAATTGACGTAGTGTCTATATATATATTCATCGATTATGAAGTCTTACAATTTACTAGTCTTACAGTTGACCAGAATAAAAAGGTCTTTCCACTAATCACTTAACTGGTCTTTCAATCAATCAACCATTCAATTCAACCGTATCTATTTATATAAACACTCTTTTTGAACATGGAGGATGGAGCCATGTCTTTTGAGTTTTGATGATTAGAGATGTCGTCATGACATCGTAATGTATAACAAACAATTAAAAAAAAAAAAAAAAATTAATCTAGCAAATAAAATATGCATGTCTAGTCTTCCAGTCTTCCTACCTATATAACCACAACCCAAATCTCTCTACTTACGGAAACTTGGAATACTATACTCCAAGTCAACTGTTACTTTGGTACTTAACCTATAGAATGTAAAGCACGTACATTACAACCTTATACGGTACTTAACCAAAATTGTGACTGAGATTTGTACAATATTTCCAATACCTTAAAACTTTGCAGCTTCTTAACCTGATGTCAGAAATAAAATCATTTGAAATGCAACAATTCATTATTAATTGCTAAAAAGAAGATGAGAGTATTATACTGATCACTGAAACAACAATAAAAACGCACCAAATAATAATAACTTAGTTCGACCATCGATGGTTTAGGTTTATTATAATCCACTCGACAAGCCATCAACGCCACTGTTTTTGTCACATAGTCAAATGGATCTGGTCTAGTGCAGACGACAGACAGCCACGTCCGAGATCAACATCCATACGAACTGGACTGATCATATTCTGACCGGTGAGATAAAAGCCGATACCATCCCTACGCTCATTGATGGCTCTTCTGACTATAGCTACGCGATCAACATCCATACCAACTCGAGCCTCGCACGAGTCCGTGTACCTTATGTAGACGATTGCATTTCTGGCCTTGAGTCCCTCCTCATCATAAACCATAACCTTTTTGGTGGTTTCGATAGCCACTTGGACAATCTTCAAACTGGAGAGATCATGATTCTTTTCGGCGGTCCTATTAGTCGTGGCAACTGCAAGTTCCAAGTAGAGACGAATCCAGTCATTGTCTTGCAGCTCTGATTCATTCACCTGAAGCAAAACATACATCACTACTCAACATGAGCAAAAAAAAAAAAAAAACAAATGCTCATGTCTTAATCTTACCAGCATAAATTTTTCAAAAGGATTCTCCGGGGGCCACTCAGGCATGATTTGATCTGGTAAAATCAGCAATTAATTTGATTTAGCTTAGCATGCGATCATGGCTTGTTGTATAATATACAAATGAGTGCATCGTAATTAAGTTACATCTAGCTCTACGGCGCTTCGGTTCCACTCTGATATGGTTTTTTTTATCTTGGCTTCCCCTCTACCTGTATATAATCAAATTTAGCTTAGCAAGTGACCATGCCTTGTTGTATAAAGTATAATATGCATATGCACCACAAAGTCACGTAAAATCACCATAAAGTTTAACTTTACGCCTAGGAATACAGCGCGTCAAAGCCACTTGGTCGCTTCTCTTGGTCTCTTCTCCTCCGACGTCAGAATAGTCTATCTTGGTCTCACCTCCGCTTCTCTCGGTTACATCTGATTATAATCAACAATATATAGTTATAATTGAGAGACGATGATGGTATAGGTAGCAAGTGACCATGGCTTGTTGTTGTATAGTATGCATCGTAATTAAGTTACTTACCATTAAAATCCATTTGGTCAGAATAGTCTATCTTGGTCTCACCTCCGCTTCTCTCGGTTACATCTGATTATAATCAACAATATATATATAGTTATAATTGAGAGACGATGATGGTATAGGTAGCAAGTGACCATGGCTTGTTGTTGTATAGTATGCATCGTAATTAAGTTACTTACCTTTAAAATCCATTTGGTCAGAATAGTCTATCTTGGTCTCACCTCCGCTTCTCTCGGTTAGATCTGATCATAATCAACAATTAGTTATATAACTGATTTAGCTTAGCCAGTGATCATGGCTTTGTTGTATAATATAATATAATATGCATCGTGTAGTCAAGTTACCTGTATATATACGTACAGGAGGTACAGGGCCCGTAAAAACCGTTGTGAAACACCAATCAGAATTGTCTCTGCCGACGTAGCTTCTCTCGGTTATATCTGATCATAATAACTGATTTAGCTAGCAAGTGATCATGTCTTGTTGTATGATATAATATCCATCGTGTAATCAAGTTACCTACTAGAGGTCTGGCAGAAGTGCAGTTCAAGACAAATTTACCATTTACTTGTTCAGTAACACTAGTATTAAAAGTGAGAGGCAAATCGGTAGCTGGATCCATGGCTTCAAAATTTATGTTACAAATGCTAGTACGAGGACCCGTGAGTCTGTTGTATACACTTACGCTACTGAGCTGTAAGTTTTTGCCCTAAGAGAAAAAAAAGAAAAAAAAAAAAGTAAAAATCGATTCGATTCAATGGACTTTGTGGAAGCAAGAGGACTAATGAATTTACCCGGAGAAAATTGTAACGATGAAGGCCCAACTTAGCATAAAGGAGGACTAAGCGACAACATGCATCATTACAGATTGATCTTATTGATGGTGGCCCCTAATAAAATAATACAAAGTATTTAGTGCTAAGCCAAGGAATTAAGGGCATCAGGGTTAGAGGATAGGAACATTTTTCATGACTATATTATATAGGTGAAATTCGGAGATATGTAAATCAGTCAATGTATGTACCTCGGATTGATTCAATGGTTGCATCGTCTCCCTCCTCCTCAAGGTCGTTGTGGTTCGGAAATTCTCCGGAAGCGAGCGGCAGAATCGACTGATGCGTTTCTATACATATACCCTTATCCTCATTTTTGGGCTTCAATTGGGCGGGCCTTCAAAGCCCAAAATAAAATCTCATATAAACTCTATCCGCAGCTTTATTTGTTTTCTATTGGAATTTGGAACTGAAGTCATCTTCAAATCTAGTTGTGATCAACAAGGATTTGAATAATTTCATCATGTTACACTGTACTCATAACCAAATCTTGTCTAGTTCTAACACTTTCTTTATTAACAAAGCATTTATTCTTTAGTTTTGTGTTGACAAAAGAATCGAATATTATATTTTCTTAATGGGAAATGGGACCTAATCAAACTGACATAAATAATTGATCTTCACCCGTTCTACAAAATTAGGTGAGAGAGGTTAGCAGGTGATTTTGCTAAGGGATTGAGTTGTCGTTTTTTTAATATACTATTCCTCATGACGAATAGACTACAAGTTCCATTGTTATAAACTCGATTAATGATGAAAATTCAACCTTTTACACTGAATATTAATGCACACATTCATTTGTAAATCCACTAAACCACTAGTCTTTGGAAGCATAATTTTTTAGTCTCAGAGATTATCAGTCTATGTTAATATTAAGCATGCATTTTTTTTATCATAATAATAATACCAATCACGTACTCCTCAACACAAATACAAGAGTTCGTTGTACCCAAATGAATTCCTAAAACTTTTTTTACATGCTTTTTGGCCTCTTTTTCAGATTCTTCTCCCGTGGCCACTTCTTCTACGTTTTGTCTTCATATTCTGCTTGGGGGACCTAATTTTTAATTACAATTCAAACAAAAAAGAAGCATTAACCAATGAAAGGAAGGAAATAACAATATCGAAGTCAAATATGTTTAGCTACTATACCTTGTATTCTTCTTTTTCCAGTTCTTGGTCTAGGCTTTTTGCATCAAACTTTAGACCAAGAGGTCCAACTTTCATTCGAACATAATAAAAAATGCTTAGTAAATAGACTGGTTTTCTACTGTGCAAGTTACTATATTTATTTTCTCTTAAGTCAGCAGCGATAGTCGTTGCCATAACATTGGTCAAAAGATAAATGTAACATTTTCTTCATAGGTCTTCGCCATTGCAGGAATTCTGACAATCAAAGTCCACACCCCTCCAAAGAATTGACTTGCACGAAAATAACACAAAAATTATATGGATGGCTTTAGCACATAAATGGTAGTCTCACATTTACTTTAATGTTTATGCTATTTCTGAATGTAAAATCTCTCAATATATTAACATTGTAATCTCAAATTTTGTAGTAGTGTAAAACTTATCAATATATAAATATTTTAGGCTTTTTGTGAAATTTTTAAGTTTTTATAGTCAGATTTTATCCAATCACACTTTAATAGTTTTATCTTAAAAGTCACTAACTTCCTCCTAATATGTCTCACAACCCATTTATTTTTTTATGCAACATTCAAATAGTATCTGGGACCATATCAATGAATAAAGTTTAATGGGCCTATGCCCAAACGTTAGAGGAAAATAAGAAACCCGTGAAAGAAAATGAAAAAGAGAGTGTTCAAATATTTTTGATAATCGATTGAGCTTGCTTTTTTTACTTAGTTTGTGGTTTCTACTGAGCTGGAAAATGATAAGTTTTGAAGAGATCAAATACTTTCAAATGACTCACAAAAACCCTCATAATTTGTTTATTTGATATCTATGAAAAGCTTTGTCAAACAAAAACTTGGTGACATCGAGGGAAACGAAAATACATTCTGTCACGTTCATGTATGAAATATAGTAATTCATTTTCTATTATTAAGAAACACTTATAAGTTCCAGCTAAAATTCAACAAATAGAAAGTGGAGTTAAAGTTTTGAAATTGATGTTCCAAGAGTACATGTTCTCCTAATGCCCTTTTTCAAAAAAAAAAAAAAAAAAAAAAAAAAAAAGAGTATGTGTTCTCCTATCGCCTATTTGCTTAATTCGATCAACACTAAACCGTGGTTTGAGTTTGTATTATTATTCTACATGGGTGATTACGGTTCATGTAATCATATCAGTAAACAAACTAAATCCGAATTAAGATCTTCTTACTTTTTATTGTATTATTCTATGGTTCTCTATCGACAATTCAAGAAAAAAAATGTTAAGAGAATTAAACAAACTTAATGAAAAAAAATTACACGTACGTCGGTCAAACTCTTTGAAAAATGTAACAAGTCAAGCTATGTTGTATATACAATGTGAATTCTGATTTCTGACTTCTGAGTATAAAGTTGCTTGTTATACCATTAAATTAGGAGACAATTAGACTGGCATGCAGCACGGGTAAATAGTCTAAACACCGCAAGAATTAGTGGCATACATTTTGAAATCCGAATAAAAATAAAATAAGATTTTAGCTAGATCCATTTTTTTAAACATAACGAAGCGCAATGGCTAAAATGACAGGTTCTTTGTCTTCTACATGAAACTACTATCTTATGGTAGAACAACGTACCAAGGAGTTGAATACGTTGCTCGTTACCTTTGATATTGTCTTGGTAAAAACGTTGCTCTTGTGAGCTATCGATTCGCTTATCTTTTTGTGCCATGCGGTAGTGATGTCTTTCGTCAGTTTTTGACTAACGTTTGTTTGGTTACTTTATGCATTGGCTAAAAATTTAATAGTGAAAGGCTGATAGAAGTTTATGGGTGTCTAGAACTCCCACAAATTTCAAAAACAGAAAAAAAAACTTAATAGTGTGGGTATACAAATTTTTAAGAACAAGAATTCAAGTACATTTACGAACGGTATAATATATAATTCATATATATGTATTGCCACACTTGGTCATATTTCTAAGTTTAAAAAAATTCAGAAAACGCCAAAAGCCGAAACGGGAAGCAGCTTTATCCAGATAACATAAAACAACACGCTGTTTCCTCACCCGCACGTGGCACCTGAGAAAATCAAAAAGCATCGGCGCGTGACCAACACTCGACATAGGAAATGCTAACGCGACACGGGATCTTCCATCACCACCACTGTAACTCTGCCACGTATCACAATTTCACTTTCGTTTCCCTCAATTTTCTTCCCCCTTTCCATAAACCCTCTGCAAACCCTCTTTTTAGGGTTTCATCTTCAAGCTCTCACTGTCACCTTCGATTTCACGGTCACTCTTCACTGTTTAATCTACTGATCCTAATTCAGCTCAAAGCTCCTTCTTCGAGTATAATCTCTTTTGTTATGCGTTGATGTAACAAAACAAAAAAATGGTTCGTTTCTCGTCCTGCTTCGTCGTTCTGGTTCTCGTGCTGCTTTCGATTCGAGAAACTTCATCGCATTTGGGCTCTGGCCCGCACATTACCGATGTCAATATACTATTACCTCCGAGGATGAAGAATCCAGTCGAGTATCGGCTTCAAGGAAGCGATGGCTGCTTCAAATGGTACGTTTACTCATTTTCAAATAACTCGTCTTCGTTATCTTCTCCAATTTAGCTCAGCTTAGATATTTGTTAGAAATTCTATTAAGCATGAGCTTGATTAAGAAATGATTGCCTTTACTTGGTGAACATTGAATCTCATCTTGTTCAAGGTAAAGGTTTCTATCAAGTTTAAAAGTTTGTGAACAAAGTGATTACAGAATCTGGTTTTGTTTGTTTTTAATTTCAAGGTCATGGGATCATCACGACATGCTCTCGGTTACTCCTGAGTTTAATTCGAGCAGCCATTGCTCGACCAGTGCTCGTCTAAGATCGATTTCCCCGTATAGTGGTAGAAAGGAGACCGCAGTTTATGCCACTGATATACAGACGGGGATGGTGATTCGGTGCAAGGTCTTTATTGACAACTTCTCACGGATTCAGATTTTTCATAATTCTATCAAGCTTGATCTTGATGGACTTTCCATGCTTAGAGTCCGCGCCTTTGATAGTGAAGGTAAGCTCTTCATTCCTGCTTGATAATTGTAATTTAGTTTATAATCCACATTCTCTAGAGTTACCACTCCATAGCGTAATGTTTTGATTTCGTGCACTGTTTTTCTTTTTGAATTTCCTGAAATCTTTTTGCAGAAAACGAGTTCTCATCACTGGTGGGTCTACAGTTCATGTGGAAGCTAATGCCTGAAAGTGGTGGATCGACGCATCATCTTGCTCATGTTCCTTTGAAGGAATCTCCATTGACTGACTGTGGCGGACTGTGTGGCTACTTGGATATCCAGAAAAAGCTTGAGGATAGTGTATGTATATCTATCGAGTGTGAATTGCTACTGAATTCTAAAAGTTTCATGGATGAGATATCTAATGCGTTATGGTAAATGCAGGGTGTATTTGCAGATCTGTTTGTGGTGAAGGGAACCAAAATTGGACATGAGAAAGTTTCAGTTCATCTGCTTGAGGCTCCTCTTACCCATATAGCCGATGATATAGTACTAACGGTAGCAGAGGCCATGTCACTTGAACCTCGTTCACCAGTTTATGTCCTTATGGGAGCTTCTTTCCGTTACACTTTAAAGGTCATGCGTGGGAATGTTCCTCAAGGTTTGTCTGCATCTTAAAGATTAATTTTATCTTTTTATTAAGCAATGTTTAAGTTATTCAGATGAAAATGATGGATGAAGCAACCTTAGTTCATTCTCATATCAGACAATCGGAAAATTTGCTTGAAATTGTCTCAGTGGTGTTGATTCATATTCTAAATATATGACTTGTCACTGTAGCTCGAGTTTGACACGCTATGTTATGTTGTTTACCAGTCTCGTTCTTTACTGGTTTACTGTATTTGCAGCCGTGCAACTACCATCTTCACATCACAGATGGTCTGCGTTGAACAGTTCTGTTGTTCAAGTGGATTCTTTGATAGGTCTGACTAAAGCATTAAGCTTGGGGGAAACAACCGTTGTTGTTGAGGATACCAGGGTTGCTGGCCACATTCAAGGATCATCTATTAATGTTGTCATTCCAGATACCTTTATCTTGTACATATCACCTTGGTCAATGTCAGAGGATCCTGTCACAGAATCAAAACCTTATCCATCATCTATGCATTGGTATGTTGTGTCTGGTCGTCAATATCTAATCCAAATGAAAATTTTCTCTGAGAGACCTGATGCGCATGAAATCTATATAACTGAGGTATTTCCCTTTTCTTTTACCCTCTTTTGCACTTACAAGAAAACATTGCATGCTGATGTTTGCTTAAGTCTCTATTTGTGAAATATTACATTACCTCTACATATTCTCAACTAAAAGACGTGGTGTGGAATTTGTGTATCTTTAGGTTGTTACTCCTCCATAGGCGTGTTAGAGTAACTTTACTGTCTTTGGTTATGCCCTTCCCTTTTTACTGATTTTGATGTGGTCATATGAGTCTTCATACTGAACATCTTTTCTTAGTTGGAAAGTAACTGCTGGTGACTACACAGTTTTCAAATCTTTAAGGGACTGCATCAAAAATAGAAAATTGAAAAGTGTATAAAAGCCTGAAGACGTGTATTTTCAGTGGCTATTCATTCTCACTGTTGTTCGTTTGTTTCTTTTAGACTCTTTTCTTTGGCCAGTTGATCTATTGCAAATAATATTACTACACAGTATTGTTATATCCAGTTAATCTATTGCAGATAATATTCCTTATGATCCTTGGCATGTTCAACAGAATAATTTCCTTTGTCTTCACAGATGGATGATATCAAATTGTATGGAGACGACTCGGATTATTGGAAAATTGTCTCATTGCCAGATGATCTTTCGTCTGAATATGGTTGGCGAAATTCTCGAATTTTGAAAGCAATCTCACCAGGATTAGGAGAGCTGACAGCTTCATTGACTTACTTCAATGGGCATCATGATTCAAAAGAGGTGAGAGCATTATATTTCGTCTCTTTAAAAACCTTTTTTCCCCTTTCCATTTGTTGTTATTGCGAGTTCAACAGCTTCTTCTCTGGTAGGTTCTCAAGGTTGTCCAAGAAATTATGGTCTGTGAAAAAGTGCAGTTCAAATTAAACAGTGAAAATGACACACCTACGATTCTACTCCCTTGGACCCCTGCTGTATATCAGGAGATGGAGCTAACTGTGACTGGAGGTCAGTTCTCAAGCTATGTTTCTTGTGACCTATTCTTTCTCAGTTGGAAACCCATGGTGACTTTATGTTTGTTCTCCTCAATGTAGGCTGTGCGAAAGCATCGAGTGACTACAAGTGGTTTACTTCAGATATGAGTATTCTGTCTGTGTCAGCTTATGGAATTATCCAAGCAAAGAGGCCTGGAATAGCCACTGTAAAGGTGGTGTCGGCTTTCGATTCACAAAATTTCGATGAGGTACATTGACTTTTTGGCATATTTTTTGTATACATTTTTAAAGTCCTAGAGGGATGGATCAGGAACATATCCAATTGGTCGGACTGTTTTTTATAACTTATCATGCTATGTTCTACTCTTTATTATGGTGCTTCAACTGATTAATTTATCCTTCATAGGTTGTTGTTGAAGTTTCCATTCCATCTTCTATGGTAATGTTGCAAAACTTTCCAGTAGAGACAGTTGTTGGATCACACCTGCAAGCAGCTGTCACAATGAAGGCTTCAAATGGTTATGACCGAAACTTGTCTTTTGTCACTTCTGGTGTTTAGTTCTCATGTTTTCTTGTTAAGCATTGTTTTCTTTCTATATTATTTTAACTTGGTGTTCTTAACATCAGGTGCCTCATTCTCTAGATGTGATGCTTTTAATTCATTGATAAAGTGGAAGACAGCGAGTGACTCTTTTGTTATTGCCAATGCAACATCCGAGATGATGGTGTTGGAAGAACCAAGTAGCATTGGATCCAGCTCTGCTTGTTCTCGGGCTTATATATATACTTCATCTCCTGGTCGCACAGTGCTACAAGCAACTCTGGCAAAAGAGTTCCATTATTTTGATAAGTCTTTGAGTGAATCAATTGATTTGAAAGCAAGTTTAAGTATCGGGGCCTATCTGCCACTTTCTGTCAGACAAGATAGTGACGGGAATCATCATGGTGGATATTGGTTTGATAAGACAAAAGAAGAAGCCGATTTTGGTGTTAGTAAGCTATATCTTGTACCTGGGACATATGTTGACGTCATGCTTCTGGGGGGACCTGAAAGGTGGGATGAAAATGTTGAGTTCACCGAGACTGTTAAGAAATTGAATGAAGATGATGAGCACCTTATACGTGGAGTTAACGTCCATCATGAGTTTGAACGGCACAATAACATGTATAGAATTTCGTGTCACAAGCTTGGCTCCTATGTAAGTTGCAGACATTCTATGTGATTATTTTTTATTCATTGGTCTTACTTATTATATCTAATGTGAAAGATGACACTGTCACCTCTTCCTCGCTTGTAATTATCCAGAAACTTCTCTTCTCGCGTGGGAATATGGTGGGTATGGACCATCCTTTACCTGCAGTGGCAGAAGCTTTCTTGTCTGTTCAATGCAGCTTACCATCCTCTGTTGTGCTCATTGTTGATGAACCTGGTATGTTCAATATCTCCCATTCCACAGACTGGATCTTTCAGAGTTTCTCTAGGAGTTGATTTACATCCATTGTTCAGTTATGCCATGATTTGCTCATGATGAGGTTATACATGCCATTTTACAGTTAACAAGCTTGATGTGGTAAGAGCCGCTAGTCAAGCTGACAGGGCACCAGGACGACTTCGTGTAACTCCTGTGACTGTGGCAAATGGGCAAATAATTCGGGTGGCTGCTGTTGGTATTAGCGACTCTGGAGAAGCTTTTTCAAACTCGTCAACTCTTTCTCTCAGGTGGGAACTGAGCAGTTGCAACAATTTGGCATACTGGGACGATGATTATAATTCGAAAATGACAAAGTCTAGCTGGGAAAGATTTCTTGCTCTTCGTAATGAATCTGGATTGGTAAAACTATAAACCAATTCCTTCGTCGTATTTCATTCTTGGATCTCATATTGATTTTCTTTTGATATATATAGTTTACTGTTTTGACAGTGCACTGTCCGTGCCACAGTTTCTGGTATTGATAATTCTGTAAAAAGCCAATACGCATCTCTGCTTCCAAAAGGTTATGAAAGTACTCTCACAGATGCTGTACGCTTACAGGTATGCCTTTTGTAAGTCTTATTGCAATAGTTTTATCCTTCACTCCCACGTATCCTTATCTTCTAATAAAGCTCAAATTAGATTTCCCTTCAGTAATTCTTGTTCCGATTTCGGTTGTGACTGTAGTAGTTTCTCATTTCTGTTAATTGGTTGAATATGCAGTTGGTTTCAACACTAAGAGTCACACCAGAGTTCAGCCTGGTATTTTTCAATCCTAATGCCAAGGTAAACCCACTCATTATCAAGTATTTCCCTTAAAAATCTTGGTAGATGATTGATTGATAGTTTGTTGCATACATTGACTCAGTAGAATCACGAATGGATTGCATTGAGTATTTTCATTTTCCAATATTTTTCTCTCTGGTTCTATTTGTTTTGAGAGCACCAGAACTTGTAAATGTTTTTGACGTTTTCTTTCTGAAGGTTAATTTGTCAATGACTGGAGGAAGCTGTTTGTGGGAAGCAGTTGTGAATGATTCTCGTGTAGCAGAAGTTATTCGACCCCCGTCTGGCCTGCAATGCTCGCAAATGATGCTGTGTCCAAAAGGGTTGGGGACTACACTCGTGACAGTATATGATATTGGGGTTTCTCCTCCACTTTCAGCTCCTGCAGTGGTAAGTTGTTACTTCAGGGTAATTCGGCTCCATAAACTTGTGGAATTCCATTGATTTGTTAATGTTCATTGAACATGACTATGACTTTGATGCCAAGTATATTTTGGTATAATGATGTGACCTGTTCGGTGGAGATCAGTGTATGGTGTGCGGTTTGCCACTCTTGAATTTAGTCTAGAGCTCAACAGGTTTCATGAACTCTGACTGTCTCATCCAATTCTTATTTTACAGATTAAAGTTGCAGATGTGGACTGGATAAAAATTGCATCTGGGGATGAGATAAGTATAATGGTATGATATCCCTTTCTTCAGTATGGGACTATTTCCTTGCCGGTTTATTTTTGTTTCTTTTTTGGTTGCGTTCTTTAATCAAACTGAACTCGATGCAAATCAGATGATATTCCTTTTTATGCATCTGGGAACCCAATGATGGCTTTCTGTTATCTTTAGTATGATATTCTCATGCTTAATTGAATTATGGCAGGAAGGAAATACACACTCCATTGATCTGTTGACTGGCATTGACGATGGGACGACCTTTGATTCTTCTCAGGTTTAGGACAAAAACTTTTATAGATCTTTAGATTAACATGTTCTTGTTTTTCTTGCTATGTTACGGATATATTCTATAAGCATTGTCTATCTAGCTTCACCAATCTAACGCATCTGAAATTTTGGATATAAAAAAGATAAAAAGATGATCTTCTGTTCTACAATGTCTCCTTATACTGATTCTCTTATTAGCTGCTCATATAAGTGGTTGATTGCTCAACTGTCAATAAGTGCAGTACCCACTTATGGACATTATGGTGCACATTGAGGATGATCTTGTGGAGCATGTTACTGCCGATGATAATTCACTTTCTTTTGGTGAACACGTGGCAACTTCCTCATTTAAAATAGCTGCTAGACGACTGGGAATCACAACCCTATATGTGGGTTTATTTCTTGACTCTTTCAGTGCTGTTATATTTTTGTTCAAGAACAAAACATCTGAATCAAGGTTTTTTTTAATAGGTCAGCGCAAGACAACAATCAGGAGATAAAGTACTGAGTCAAACTATTAAAGTGGAAGTTTATGCCCCGCCAAGACTTCACCCACAAGGAATATTTCTTGTTCCTGGTGCTTCTTACGTGGTATGATGGAAATATTTATTTCCCTGGGTCATTGCCTTTCGAATAGATATCTTTATTTTTGTTGTTTTCCCGTGACTTTTTGTGTTGATCAGCTTTCTGTTGCCTTATAGCTCACTGTTGAAGGAGGCCCAACCATGAATGTTTCTGTTGACTACACTAGTGTGGATAACCAAGTTGCAAAGATCGAGAAATCAGGTCGCCTTCATGCTACATCACCCGGTAACACGGTGAGGCCGAGATTTTTTTATTATACCTTGTATTTTCAAAATTAATCCGATACAGTTGGACATGATTTGGCTATTAATTTATTTCAACTAAACTCAAAAGATACGACATCTTGACCTGGTTTGTTTTACGACCAGACAATCTATGCAACAATATACGGGAGTGAAGGTACTGTAGTTTGTCAGGCAGTTGGTAATGCCGATGTAGGACTTCCTGCTGATGCAATGCTGATAGCTCAAAGTGACACTGTGGCCGTTGGCCATGAAATGCCTATATTCCCATCATTTTCTAAGGTGAGAATCATTAGCCAGAAAGAACTTACTGCTTAAGTTAAGTCGTCTGGAGTCTATTCTCACTTGCATAAAAACTGATTTTTGATTACATTATCAGGGAGATCTTTTGTCTTTTTATGAGCTCTGCAGAGCATACAACTGGACTATCAAAGATGAGGAGGTCCAATTCTGTGTTTCCCCTTATTGTGTATATAGTATTTTTTTTTCTTTTCTCGATTCCCATGTTTATGACGTAAATCTCTGTTTTTACTTGTTAGGTGTTAAGTTTCCATGTATCTTCCATTGACGTGGAAGAGAATGCTGGCTTTGTCAATGTTGTCCAAGGAAGGTAACGTAAGATTATTGCATGTGCTCTCTAGCATATATACAGCAGCAAATGAGAAAATGCAAACCATTGTCCCTTTACTTAATTCTCTTAGAGAAGTTACTATTGACTACCCTATAATATCTTAACATGGCATCATCATGCTCAACATCGTTCAGCTTTTAGAAGTAGACTTAGCTAGTGCAATTAGCTTGCACGTTCAAAATATTTGGAACAAAGTTAATTTACCCAAGCTTAAAGGCGATCACACAGTTTGTTAGAAATAACTTGAGCTTAGTATTCATGTTATCTGTTCAGCTGATGTCCATGCAGAATGTAAGATCTGGTAGCACATGCTGCACATAAGCTAGACACTCATCAAATTCTAATGAGCAGCTTTATCTTTTCCATTTTTCAGATCAGCTGGAAAAACCAGAGTCACGGTTGCGTTCTCATGTGATTTCGTGTCTCCCGGCTTGTACTCTGAATCTAGAACATATGAAGCGTCAATGATTTTATCAGCTGTGCCTGATCTTCCTCTTTCTCTCGGGGTTCCCATGACCTGGGTTCTTCCGCCTTTTTATACGTCATCAAGTCTATTGCCATCATCTCCTGAGCCACAGAAGCACAGGGATGGTCAAAGCCACAGAGGCAATATAGTCTATTCCATATTGAAAGACTGTAGTTCTCGGGCAGATTTTGAACGAGATACCATATCAATTTATGGCGGAAGCGTCAAAACAACAGATATCAACAATGTTGCGTGTATTCAAGCCAAAGACCGCACAAGTGGAAGGGTCGAGATTGCTGCTTGTGTGAGAGTTGCAGAGGTATATTGAGTGTGATGCAGAGTATCAGTGTCTGCTTTACTTCCTAGCCACTTGATTCACTATTCTATTATTTTCTTGCATCATTTATCTTCTATTTGTCTACTTTGTCGGTAACATCGAATTCTCTCAGGTTGCTCAAATAAGAATGAAGAGTGAGGGGATTCCTTTCCACATGGTAGATCTTGCCGTTGGTGGTGAAGTTCAACTTCCAATAAATTACTATGACACTTTAGGTAATACACTTGTACTTCTACGTGCACACTTCATTTTCTTGATGTATTAGTTCCTTTTTAATATCTTTGTTGTTTTATTTTGAAAAGGAATCGTTTTTCTCGAAGCACATGGTGTGACTACATACAATGTCGAAACCAATCATCGTGATGTTGTATCTATTAAGACTGTCAATGACCAAACAACTGTTTACATTAAGGTGCGTTAATCTGTTTAATAAACTTTTGCTGATACATTCAATATACTCAGTCGAAATAGTTTATTAAGGTCGGTTAAGCAATCTTGACGTACAGTCTATTCTGATGGTTCTCCTCTTGACTGCTCCTCTCTCATCTTCTTCTCTTTATAATGCAGGGAATAAAACATGGTAAAGCTCTTATTCGGGTCTCCATTGGTGGTAATCTCAGGAAAGCAGACTACGTTCTGGTATGGGCTAATATCATGAAAATTATTGCATAAGTTCATTAAATTTCTATGTTAAAAATAATTGGCTGTATATACGTATGCATACATCTGCTATAATATCTGCAATTAGCTTATATCAAACGTGTTTTGCTTTACCAGGTTTCAGTTGGGGCACATATCGATCCTCAAAACCCGGTCATTCACACTGGGAATTTGTTAAATTTCAGCATAGCAGGTAAAATGTCAATTCAAATCTACATGATGATTCCTGCTAATTTTTTTTTGGGTACAAACTAAGACATTTGCAATGTGATTTAGGGGCAGATCATCAAGTCTCTGGTCAATGGGTTACATCAAACAGGAGTGTCCTATCCGTCAATGCGGCATCGGGCCAAGCTAAAGCAATCAGCCAAGGCTCAGCTCACGGTAATATCGATTTTATGTTTTCATGCTTATCCCCTGCATCTGTTGGATTTCTAGAGGATACTAAGAGATATTCTCTATCTTGCTGCTGATCCTTTGTCGCATCTGCACAGTTACATTTGAAAGTCATGAGTTGAAGCTGCAAACAAAAGTCACAGTGCTGCTTGGTAACACCATATATGTTGACTCTCCTAGAGAAACACTGACAAATGTCCACGTCCCTGCAGAAGGATATAACTTTCCTGTGAAATTCAGGTCAGTAAGCGTTTAATGTTGCATTCGAAATCCTTTTAGGCAACAAATTACTCACCAATGATGATACAAACTGCAACAGGGAAAACAAGTTTGTAGTCTCTGAAAACGGAAACAGGGCCACGTTTAACTGCCAAGTAGACCCTCCATTTATAGGGTATGATGCTTACTTCAACTGTGCTTTTCTTGTAGTGAATATATTTGTGTGTTTACATATATATAGATGCACGGCCTTGTTCTGACTCTTATTTATCTTGCGTTGAAGATATGCAAAGCCATGGATGGATCTTGATACTGGGAACACTTATTGCCTTTTCTTCCCATACTCACCGAAGGATCTGGTTCACTCAATGTCTAGATCAAAAGACATGAAGCCTCGTGTTTCTTTCTCCGTTAGTGCTTCAGTCAAAGAAGCTCGCCATGTTTCGGGTTCTGCATCTGCACTTCTTATTGGAGGCTTTTCTGTAACACAGCCAAACAAGGTTATTAAGTTTCTTAATTTCTTAACGAATCGTTAACCTGATCTTATATTCCGGAATATGTTGCTTTATGAGGGTTTGACTTGGAAATATCTTGCAGCTGAATATGAACCCCGATTCAAACAAGACTACTATTTCGATTCTGGGGAACACGGGTAAAATCCATATAGCAATTCTTAGTTCGTTTTATTTTCTTATGAAGAATTGCAAAGGATACTTAAAAACTACTCATTGCAGATGTTCATATTCAATGGCGCAACAAAGGTAGGTTATCGATCGACTTGATCAAGAGAGAAGATTATGGTATCGCAGGGCGTGCACTTTACGAGGTGATTTCTCACAAAGAAAAACCTTAATATAAGCTCGGTAATCTGATCTCAATATTTTTTGTAAGCTAACTGTATTCATCAACCTTATTTTCAGGTGAATGTGCTAACATCAGAGCAATTCACAGATACAATACTCATCACTCTCCCTGCTACCGGTGAGCTTATAGAATATGCTCTGTTTCATGTTATAGAAGGTCTTTGTTTCTCTCACTTTCCATCTGATGAGAATTGAATTATAAACTGTTTTGCAGGCCAAAGTGTAGAAATCGATTTCTCCTATGACATGGGCGAATCCTCAGTAGCGCCGTCTCAGAGAAAAGATGGATCCTCTCATTTGTTTAAGATACTATGGAGTGTTATAGTGGTGATTATATCGGTGATCATCTTGATGAAAGTGATCGACAGACCAATTGGTCCAGGAGGAGCCAATAGAGCTGCAACAAACGGTGTAGCAGCTGCAGCAGCACCACCGGGGACACCGGAAAGAAGAAGCGGTGCGGTTATATACCATGAGGAATCTCCAAGAACACCATCGCCGTTTATGGAGTATGTGAAGAGGACTGTGGATGAAACTCCTTACTACAGAAGAGAAGGAAGGAGGAGGTTTCAAAACACTATGTAGAAATTTTGCATCTTTGGATGATGTTGATTTTGTTGTGAGTTGCAAACGTTGTTCATTAGAGATTAGAAAGAAAAAAAAAAAATCAAAACATATTGTTGTTTGTAAACCATCAAACCAAGCAATGTTTATATCATTTTGTGCATTGTTCTCTCTTTGCTCATTTGAACTTTGATCCGTTAATGGCCGCTAATTTGGGTTTTCATAAGAATTAGAGTTTATGGGAGACTTTTCTTCAATATATAAAATTTTGAATTAATAGATATAAAGTACATTTGTTGGACTGTGTGAATCAAAACTCAAAACTAGAGTATGAGAAAGTTTCAACTTGGAGTTTACATCGCATGCTTGGTCAGAAAATGTTTTCGTCAAAAGTAGTAACCATATGTAATGGGCCAAAATATTTTATGGCATCGTTGTTGGGCTACGGGCCCTAAGTTAAATATTGGTGGAAACTGTCTCGCTTTCGTTGTGGGCCACAATAAAACGACCGCGTTTTGTGGTTGCATAAACCCTAAAGAGATTTTTCTCGCCACACTTTCTCTTACAACTCCATTCTTCTGGAGTTCTGAGCCAAACCCTAATTTTCTTAGAAATTGCGCTCGCAGTCACCTGCAGGTTCGTCCATAAAATCTCAAATCGTTTCTTTTCTTTTGATTCTCACAATTTATGTTGTCCGATTGGATTTCAATATGGTTATCTTATTGCTGAAATCCGAGATTTTTGTTTTTGTTTTGGGGCTATTGTTGAAATTTGCATGATAAATGATCCTAAGTTGTTCCTGCTTACATCTCTTGACGAATCGAGGTGAAATATCGAGATAGCGAAGCGGATAATTAGATAAAAAAAATTGCAACTTTTCTCTTATCTGCTTAGCTTTGTTTATGAGTAACACTAATATCTTACTAGTTGAGATTTATCATGGCCAGTTTTAAGTTTCTTGACTGAAGCTCCTGTTTTTGTGATTCATCTGTGAAATATCGAGATAGCGAAGCGGATAATTAGATAAAAAAAATTGCAACTTTTCTCTTATCTGCTTAACTTTGTTTATGAGTAACACTAATATCTTACTAGTTGAGATTTATCATGGCCAGTTTTAAGTTTCTTGACTGAAGCTCCTGTTTTTGTGATTCATCTGTGTTCTTGTAGGGATTTTAAGGAGGCGGCAAAATGAGATTGGTCAAGTGTTGGTTTTGCTCTTCCACAGTATATCCTGGACATGGTATCCAGTTTGTCCGCAACGATGCAAAGGTAATTATTACCATTGGCTTCAAATCTTGAATTGACCAGAAATTGTTTTGCTTGATTTAGTTTGTATGTTTTTTAAAAGTCTTTATAAGACACAAGAATAAGCTCTGTTCGTCATCTTTCTTTGATTCTATCTATATATATATATATATGTGAACGTCTCGCTGCTCGTATCTTGTATGGTTTCTCTAGCTTAAAACGACCAGTTTTGGTGTCTATCATTAGTTGTAATTCGTCTATTTGTTCTTGAGAAACTCAGTGTCTATTCTTTTGGTTTAATTGGTTATTTCGAATCTATGTTTTGAGGACATAATTAAGCATTTGATTCATAGTTACAAGCAAATCTTTCGTCTTCTTTTGCAGATTTTCAGGTTCTGTAGGTCTAAGTGCCACAAGAACTTCAAGATGAAGAGGAATCCGCGTAAGGTAAAATGGACTAAAGCATTCAGAGCGGCACATGGAAAGGATATGACGCAGGTACTTGAAACTAATTTTGGTCAAAACTCGTTCTGTGAATGAAACCTTAGATGATTGCTCACCATCTAAGGTTGTCATTTTCTTGTGTGTGTGTGTGTTTGCTTTGCACAAAAGGATACAACTTTTGAGTTTGAGAAGAAGAGAAACAGACCTGAGAGATATAACAGGAACGTTGTAGTGGACACGCTCGATGCCATAAAGAAGATTGACAAGATCAGAAGCCGAAGAGCAGCAAAACACATCGATGAGAGGTAAATATACATATATCTTTTACCTAATCTTCATATATATATATATATATATATATATATATATATATTNCGTGTTTTTGATTATGGTTGGCTTTGGTTATTGTGTGGGACTTTAGGTTGAAGAAAAACAAACGGAAGATATTGAAGGATGGAGTCAATGAGATAAATCAACACATTTCATTGATCAAGGCACCAGGTTCTCTCCAACAAGATGCAACGAAGGTCAAAGTTTTGGTCTCCAAAAACAAGTCTGTTCAAAACGAAGCCATGGAAGAGTGATTCTGTTTGAAACAATTGTAATCCATTAAAAAAGGTATTCACTTGCTCTGAAGCAGGTGTTAAAAAAAAAGTTTCATTTGTTTTTGGACTTCTTTTAAAAACGATTTTGGTTTTTGTACTGGTTAAAAGACTTCTTTAGAATGCTTGCAATTTGCATTGTATTATTATCACTACTTGCTTGAAGGTAAACAGAGTTAAGAGTAACATATATTTTACGTTGTCTTTTTGGGTTGGTATTATGGTTGTTTCTTCATTTTTTAATGCTCTTAACAAGGTAAGAACTTAAAGAGTGTCAAGCTGTTTCATATGGTTACTCAAATAGAAGTCCTAATCGAGAAGGAAAAAAAAAATGAAGAGTAGAAATTCTTGATTCGTGAACAACTTGGGTTATAAGCTTACTGAATACGAATACCAGTGTGCATTATAGAAGGAAAGAAGCGGGTCTAATTGAATAAGAATCATTATATTCAATGCGTAAAGGACTCAATTCTCTTTTCTGTTAAAACTTTCCGCTAGCTTTTAGTATCAATTAGGTAATATAATGTTCCAATATTTCAGATAAAATTATCATATAAAATGCAGTATCCAAATAGGATTAGCATGCTGTGAAAGAGTGATTCATTTCTTGTTTTTTTTTTTTTTTTTTTTTTTTTTCTCTCAGTTTTCTATTTAATATATAAATTTCTTACGAAAAGAAAACAATTCCAGCAAAACAGCCATGAATGAAACGGGTTTAAAACTATGCCCCTATCATTATTATTCTTTTCCTCTAAAGTCTACAAAAATCTCATCAGAATGCATTGCGTGTAACGAAGTTGGCCATGAAAACAAGCAATGCTACAAGTGTGAAATCTGCGATTTTTATGTCCACAAGGAATGCATCAACACCAACATTCCTTCTCGTCATACACACCCTCTCAAGATCACAGCATACTGGAGACTAGGTATCAAGGAACGATCATGTTGTCTATGTGAAACGAGATTTGGACAATCCAATGTTAGTTCTAACCGGGTAGTTTATTATTGTTCACAATGTTCTTTTAGTATATGTTTCCATTGTGCGAGAAAACCTGTGTTAGTCAAGCCATCAAAGGTCCACGAGCATGAAGTCCAACAAATACCGATCAAGCTCGCCTTCACATGTGATGCATGTGGGTTGTGCAATACAGGCTATCCGTGTGTTTGTCTTCAATGTTGTTTCATAATCCATAGAGCATGCATCTCCTTACCACGTGTTATATACATCAATCGCCACAACCACCGGATATCTTATGTTCGTCCTCTTGGTCTTGGGAAGTGGACTTGCGGGATATGCCGTGAGCATGTTAATGGAGAGTGTGGAGCATATTCTTGCTTGGTTTGTGCTTTTGTTGCTCATTCGATATGTGCAACAAGTGAGAAGATTTGGGATGGGAGAGAGCTTGAAGGAGTACCAGAAGAAGAAGAAGGCAAGCCGTTCAAAGTGATCGATCAAAACCTAATAAAACATTTTATCCATGAACACAATCTGATGGTGTCAGTAGCATCAATAAGACTCAAGGAAGATGACTTACCTGGTGAGGAAGATAAATATTGCTATGCATGCACCCTTCCCATTGATTCTAAATTGTGCTACAAATGTACACAATGTGATTTCATTCTTCACGATGAATGTGCTAATCTCCCTCTGAAGAAAACACACATGGTAAGCAGAAGAAAACTTACTTTGTCTACCAGTCATCCATTGAAAAACTTTTTTCTTTGTGAAGTTTGTGAACGTTATTGCACCGGTTTCACATATAGTGACGGATTCCACACAATTGATGTCCGATGTGCTTCAGTTTTTGATACATTTAAACATGAAAGCCATTCACATTTGTTGTTCGTATATGGTGGCCAAGAGAAGTGTAGAGGTTGTGACTTGGTTAGTTAGTATCATCTACGTTGCTATGGTGAAGATGATTGCGGTGGCTTCACTTTATGCTTCAGATGCGCTACTTTACCCACATCGATACGACACAGATACGATGACCATCCTCTTTCCTTATGTTACGGTGAAAAAAATGTGAATTCTACATATTTTTGTGGGATATGCGAAGAAGAAGTAAATTCGGAGAGTTGGTTTTATAAATGCAATGATTGTTGCTCCACTCTTCATACTGAATGTGTATTTGATAATTTATTACACTCAAGACCTGGATACAGTTTAGTAATGGATGAGGAGGAATTTGATTTGCTTCCTAACAATTGTCTCTCTCGCCCGATTTGCTATTCGTGTGGGAACCGTTGCAAGGAGGACTTGGTTCTAAACAACAAGACGAATAAAAGTTTATTCATGTGTTGTTCTTGTGGCTTTTAATAGGGTTAATTTCTGGAAATGTATAATCGTTGTAATATATGTATAATTGTGGAAATGTATTGATTAAATGAAATAAACATAATCTTCACAAAAAGATTAAGCGAGATTTCTTATTTCATTGATGTGTAATTATGAACATTTGTTTTTTATATGATCTCATAAACCAAGGAACTCAAATCTTAGATAATGCTCACCATCACGTTTTTCTTTTTCTTTTGTGAAGATTATGATCAAAACTCTTTCTGTAAACCAATTTTAATCAAAACTCTTTCTGTAAATGATACCTTAGATGATGCTCACCATCACGCTTGTCTTCTTCTTGTGTGTGTTTGCTTCCCACAAAAGGATACAACTTTTGAGTTTGAGAAGAAGAGAAACAGGCCTGAGAGATATGACATGAACGTTGTAGAGAACACGCTCAGTGCCATGAAGAAGATTGACAAGATCAAAAGCCAACCGAAGATATTGAAGGATGGAGTCAATGAGATAAATCAACACATTTCATTGATTAAGGCACCAGGTTCTCTCCAACAAGATGCAACGAAGGTCAAAGTTTTGGTCTCCAAAAACAAGTCTGTTGAAAATGAAGCCATGGAAGAGTGATTCTGTTGAAACAATTGTAATCCATTAAAAAAGATATTCACTTGCTCTGAAGCAGGTGTTAAAACAAAAGTTTCATTTGTTTTTGAACTTCTTTTAAAAACGATTTTGGTTTTTGTACTGATTAAATGACTTCTTTAATTAGAATGCTTGCAATTTACATTGTATTATCACTACTTGCTTTAAGGGAAACAGAGTTAAGAGTAACATATATTTTACATTGTCTTTTTTGGGTTGGTGTTATTGTTGTTTTTTCATTTTTTAATACTCTTATCAAGGTAAGAACTTAAGAGTGACATAAGCTGTTTCATATGGTTACTCAATTAGAAGTCCTAATCGAAAAGGAAAAAAAAGAATAGTAGAAAGTCCTAATTCATGAACAACTTGGGTTATAAGTTTATTGAATACCAATACAGTTTGCATTCTAGAAGGAAAGAATCATGCCTAGAAAAAAATTCCAAAAGAATCTGGTCTAGTTGAAATAAGAATCTGATTAACTGGGGGTCATTGTATTCAATACGTAAAGGACTCAATTCTCATTTCTGTTAAAACTTTCCGCTAGCTTTTAGTATCAATTAGGCAATCTAATGTTCCAATATTTCAAATAAAATTATCATATGTAATATGCAGTATCCAAATAGAATTAGCATGCTGTGAAAGAGTGATTCATTTCTTGTTTTTTTTCTTTTTTGTTTCTCTCAGTGTTCTATTTAATATATAAATTTCCTACAAAAAAAAAGAAGAAGAAAAGAAAACAATTCCAACAAAATAGCCATGAATGAAACAGATTTAGTAGTATGCCCCAATCACTATAATAATCACTATTTGTCTCCTCTAAAGTCTACAAAAATCTCATCAGAACCCATTGCGTTTTTTAACCTAAAAAATTGCATTGCGTGTGACGAAGAAGTTGGCCATGACAACAAGCAAGGCTACAAGTGTGATTTCTGCGGTTATTATGTCCACAAGGAGTGCATCAACACCAACATTCCTTCTCGTCATACACACCCTCTCAAGATCACAGCATATTGGAGACTAGAGTTCGACGACCAATCATGTTGTCTATGTGAAACGAGATTAGCACAATGTTCTAACAAATATGTATTTTATTATTGTTCACAATGTTCTTTTCGTATATGTTTCATTTGTGCGAGAAAACCTTTGTTAGTCAACCCATCTAAGGTCCACGAGCATGAAGTCCAACAAATTCCGATCAAGCTCGCCTTCACCTGCGATGCATGTGGGTTGTTGAGTAGTGGCTACCCGTGTGTTTGTCTTCAATGTTGTTTCATAATCCATAGAAAATGTAGCTTCTTACCACGTGTTATATACATCAATCGCCATAACCACCTGATCTCTTATGTTCGTCCTCTTGGTCTTGGGAAGTGGACTTGCGGGATATGCCGTGAGCATGTTAATGGAGAGTGTGGAGCATATTCTTGCTTGGTTTGTCCTTACGTTGTTCATTCTAAATGTGCAACAAGTGAGCCCATTTGGGATGGGAGAGAGCTCGAAGGAGTAACAGAAGAAGAAGAAGAAGAAAGTATGTCGTTCGAAGTGATAGATCAAAACCTAATAAAACATTTTAGCCATGAACACAATCTGATGGTGCCAGTACCATCGCTAAGACTCGAGGAAGATGACTTGCCTGGTGAGGAAGATAAATATTGCTATGCATGCACCCTTCCCATTGATTCTAAATTGTGCTACAAATGTACACAATGTGATTTCATTCTTCACGATGAATGTGCTAATCTCCCTCGGACGAAAAGACACATGGTAAGTAGTAGTAAACTTTATTTGATGACTACATGTCAGGGCATCATTTATCGATTCAAAAACTATTTTCTTTGTGATGCTTGTCGACGTTATTGCACCGGTTTCTCATATAGTGACGTATTCAACAAAATTGATGTCCGATGTGCTTCAGTTTTTGATACATTTAAACATGAAAGCCATTCACATTTGTTGTTCGTATATCAAGGCCAAGAGAGGTGTAGAGGTTGTGACTTGGTTAGTTGGTATCATCTACGTTGCTATGGTGAAGATGATTGCGGTGGCTTCACTTTATGCTTCAGATGCGCTACTATACCCACATCGATAAGACACAAATACGATGACCATCCTCTTTCCTTATGTTACGGTGAAGAAAATGTGAATTATACATATTTTTGTGGGATATGCGAAGAATAACTAAAGTCAAAGAGTTGGTTTTATAAATGCAATGATTGTGGCTCCACTCTTCATACTGACTGTGTATTTAATAATTTATTACACTCATCAAGACCTGGATACAGTTTAGTATTGGGTGATGTGGAGGAATTTGATTTGCTTCCTAACAATCGTCTCTCTCGGCCGATTTGCTATTCGTGTGGGAACCGTTGCAAGGGGGATTTGGTTCTAAACAAGACGAATACAAATTTATTCAAGTGTTGTTCTTGTGGCTTTTAGTAGGGTTAATTTATGGAAAGGTATAATCGTTCTACCATGGCTCTTGTAATGAATGTATACTTGTGGAAATGTGTCGATTAAATGAAATAAACATAATCTTCATAGAAAGATTAAGAGAGATTTCTTATTTCATAGATGTATAATTATGAACATTTGTTTTTTATATGATCTCATAAAACAAGGAACTCAAATCTTTGATAATGCTCACCATCACGTCTTTTTCTTTTGTGAAGATTATGATCAAAACTCTTTCTGTAAATGAAACCTTAGATGATGCTCACCATCACGCTTGTGTTTTTTTGTTTGTGTGTGTGCGTTTGCTTTCCAACAAAAGGGTACAACTTTTGAGTTTGAGAAGAAGCGAAACAGACTTGAGAGATATTACAGGAATGTTGTAGAGAACACGCTCAGTGCCATGAAGAAGATTGACAAGATCAGAAGCCAAAGAGCCGCACAACACATCATAGATAGGTAAATATAATACATCTTTTACCTAATCTTTATATATTTTTTGAAATTTGACTCGTGTTTTTGATTATGGTTCGACTGTTGCGTTTTAATTGCATACGGTTCAAATGCACGAACAAGACTCCATTCATAGCCCAACAAAAACTGAAAAATTATGATTCGCTAAGAACATAATATATAAAAGGTCAAACTTAGATTATAATTTTCTTTAGTTTAAGAAAAAGGTATATTGGAATACCCTCTTGTAATTCTAGGGTCTTTTTTTGAACAAAGACTTAACGTTTCTAGGGTCTTCCACGCACTCACAAAAATTGTCTATAGAGAGAGGGTGATCCAGAGAACTAGAGAAGTAACCCTTTCAGTTCACCAACAAACACAATTTCTAAAATTATGTCTATCGAGATACTACAAAATATTGTATTTGGGCTTTCTAATGTTTTACAAGATAGTTACAAAAATAAAAACATTATTGTATTCTTGATGATATATATTTTTGAACATGTGTATCGCGAAAATTGTATCTATCAAAATTTCTCAAACACATTTATAAGCAAATTTCATATATTTTCCTTCATTTTGATTCCTTCTACAAAAGTGGCAAAGAAACGTTTCCAGATAATATTCGGACATAACTAAAATATCATAAAAACGAAAAGTAAAAGCAGCAGTTTTTTTGGTAAAAGGATTACTTGCATTGAAGTTAAGAAAATAATCATTTCGTCCTCAAGATACATCATACGCATACGTAATAATATATAAATATATATACACATATCAAATCAATCAATTCAATACAATCAAAATATGGAAGAAATAGAGCAAATCCATGAAGGGTTTCTTGGTGCAATTAAATTGTCTGCTCATCGTCATCTTCTATTCCCTACAAACACCTCCTCAAAATGCATTGTTTGTTCCCAAGAGAGACTTGAAAACACCAGAGGCTTCTCGTGTATTCAATGTGAGTTGTATTTTCATAAAGACTGCATTGAGATCACCATCCCTTCTCATCATAGACATCCTCTCAAGCTCCATGATCATTATTACAAGGCTTACGAATGTTCTCTGTGTAGAAAATGGTTGGGGGATATGTTCTACTATTATTGTTCACGTTGCGTGTTCGACGTGTGTATGTCTTGTCTAAAGAAGCCATTGGTTATTGATGATCGGCCAAGAGCTCACGAGCACCCGCTTTCCCTCATGCCCATCAATTCAATCTCTTTCACTTGTGAGGCTTGCGGTGAAGGAGCTGGTGGCTCATATCCTTGCCTTTGTCATCAATGTTGGTTCATCGTCCATAAAAGCTGTCTTGATTTACCGCGTGTCATACGTATCAATCGTCATGATCACCGAATTTCTCATGTCGACATTCTTTCTCCGGAGGAGTGGATTTGCGGAGTCTGCCATATGCCTATTAACAACAAATATGGTGCATATTCTTGCTCGGTTTGTCCTTATTCTGTTCATTCCAAATGCGCGATAAAGGGTGATGTTTGGGATGGAAGAGAACTCGAAGGAAAACATGACGACGAAACAGAAAATAAAACTGAGGATGTTGCACCATTTATTGAGGTAACTGATGACAAAGCTATAAAACACTTTAGTCATGAACATACATTAAATCTGTTTTATCAAGATGTTCTTATACGCGACGAAAACCAAAGATGCTATGCATGCACCCTTCCAATCTACTTATACGGCGCGTGGTACATGTGCATGCATTGTGATTTCATTCTTCATGAAAAATGTGCTAATCTTCCTCGGACGAAAAGGCATGAGTTATGCAACAATCTCTTTACTCTTTGCCCTAATCCCAAATCAGGAGAAGAGCTTGAATTTGGCAAGAGTTTTTTCAGATGCGCTGCTTGTAAGACACTAAGCAATGGTTTTAGATACGAGAGTGGAAATATGAAGTTGGATGTTCTATGTGCTACGATCTCTGGCGAGTTTCGACATGAAAGTCATTCTCATTCTTTATTCATCCTCACATCTTTTCATACGGTATGCTCGGTTTGTAGCAAATTAGCAGGTAGCTTACTGAGTTGTGTTGAATGTTCTTTTAATTTTTTATGCTTCAAATGCGCCACCTTACCGAATGAGGTCTTCTACAAGCACGACAAACATCCTCTCTACCTGCGTTATCACAGACACGAGTACTGTCATTATTGGTGTGAGATCTGTGAGAAACCAACAAAACCATATATGTGGTTCTACTCATGTGAAACATGTGCTTCGACTGTTCATATCGAATGTGTGCTTGGAAAATCACCGTACATGAAGCCAGGACACAGCTTTCTATTATATGGCCTCGAGTACCAAGTGGTCTCTAACAACCATGTATCTCGACAGTTTTGCATAGTGTGTCATTTGCGGTGTGAAGATGCTTTTGTGATCAAGAACAAGAACGAGACTCGTACGTCGTGTATATGCTCTCTAGACTGTCTCTATTCCCTTGTGGGGTTTGACCGTATAGAGATGCAACAACTTATCGAGTTGTAACCTAGACAATAATGTTATGGCATTGATCACAAAAAAAAAAAAAAAATCTCATTATATAGTCCGATCCAATGATTGTAACTTCTCACTATTTAATTGTATGAAAAAAATATCTTAATTTGTGTACGTAATTGTTGGTGTATATAAACCAAAACCAAAACTATGAAGTTACACAATGAGAATTTATCAGGGAGAATTGCATCAATTACACAATGAGAATTTATCAGGAAAGTTCTAACTTCAAACTATGAAATTTCTCTTTGTGTAATTGATGCTTTACGCTTGAAGTTTGAACTTTGCTTCAAGTTGTTTAGCCATGAGTTTGAGTTGGAGGAGAACAGTTTGGCTCCTCCAAGACATTGCTGCATGTGTGGCTTTGATTCGATACAAATCACAAACCAACATCTGATCAATGCATACATATATACCACTAACTAACCTCTGATCCAATACTCAACCCTCATTTGTTCGAGAAACAGTAAAGTTGCAAACTTCTGCCATTTGTTCAATCTATTCACAGATTCTGTCAACAACCCTTTTTATTCTGATCTCAAAAGGGTCCTGAACATCATCTCTTTCCAATTTCAGTCATGAACATGATCCAAAGACAATTTAGCTCTGTTTTTACCTGAGACAAGATGAGAATTTGGCAGAAGAGAATCGATCGGCGAACATAAAAAACCATCTTCGACCTCTAGCTCAACGGTTCCCACTTTACTCAATTGAATTACACCTTTGATCTTTCAACTGTGCTTGATTCTCTAAATTGATGGTGTTTCTTCCTCGATTCTCCTAAAGTTCCCTTTTTTTATTTTTATTTTTATTTTTGTCAACAAGGAAATATTGAAAGAAATTTCCCTTTTTCGTCCTTAAATTGCAAAATTACAAATCCAACGGCTAAGATTCATCCACTATATATTAAAATTTAAAACGCGAGATCATTCTTACACAACACAAAGTCACACAGCCAAGATCAAGTGCTACGCGGAGTACAATAAATACATATCTTCTTTCTCTTTCTTGTAAAGGGTTTTAGGGCTTGCTCTGCTTACTGCGCAACACGAGCGACAGCCGCTTCTTTCTTCATCTTCATCTTCTTCTTCGCCTCGAAGGCTTTTAGGGTTTCGATTTTTTTTTTTTTTCCGGCAATGGACCCTTACGGAACGGAAACAGTTGTCGACGAAGAAAACCACGAAGTGAAACCATCCGATGACGTTGAGGACGATGACGACAAATCTCAGCCTCACTCTGGTGGTGGCGTCGATAGTGCTGGGTACGTTCTCTCTACATCTTCCGAAAAGATACCTAGATTCATAAATTAGGGTTTGGGTGTCTTCTCAGCATCGATTATGCTAGGGGTTCGTCTAATTAGTAATCCCAAAGTCTAGATTTTCAAAATCACTCATCTGTTTCGCTCAGTTATCCATCAAATTGTGGCTTGTTAATTTCTCTGTTATAGAAATTTGAGATAGAAAAGTAGAAAATATTCCAACTTTCTATCGATATAATAATCTTACTGATTTGATGAGAAGTTAGCGCTTAAGTCTCTTCGTTTTCCCGTTAGAGAAATCTGGAGAACAGAGAAGGATGAGTGTATATAGTCCTCTTCTCCGGATTTCTTAAAAATACTTAGTGAATGTAGTGTACTTATACGAATGTTTTGTGGAATTTGTAGAAAGATATTTGTTGGAGGTTTAGCCAGGGAGACAACTTCAGGTTAGCTCTTTTTGTGTCTGGTTTGCAGAAAGAGGTTAGCTCTCGCGGTTACTGTGGTTAAAGTTCAATACTTTATAACTCTCTGTTTTTGTTTATTTTGTTTATGCAGCTGAGTTCGTCAAGCATTTTGGCAAGTACGGCGAGATCACAGACTCTGTGATTATGAAGGATAGGAAAACTGGACAGCCTCGTGGATTCGGGTTTGTGACGTATGCTGATTCCTCTGTTGTCGACAAAGTAATGGAGGACAATCACATCCTCAACGGGAAGCAGGTTAGATTGAGAGCTCTGCGCCTTTTAACAGTTGTGTGCCTTACATTGCGATAACGTTTTTCTTTAGGTCGAAATCAAGCGGACGATACCGAGAGGATCCATGAGCTCCAATGATTTCAAAACAAAGAAGATATTTGTTGGTGGCATTCCTTCTTCTGTGGATGATGGTAGATACACTAATCCATTTTTTTCTGATTGCTTTTCATGATTATGAAGAAGTTACTGATCTGGTGATTTGGTGTTTGTGTAGACGAGTTCAAGGAGTTTTTTAAGCAGTTTGGGGAGCTGAAAGAGCACCAGATTATGCGTGATCACTCAACTGGAAGGTCACGTGGGTTTGGGTTTGTTACATATGAAAGCGAAGATATGGTTGATCTTCTCTTGGCTAAAGGGAACAGAATCGAGCTCTCAGGGACTCAGGTTACTAACTGAATGCTCTTAGAAGTATTGTTTATGATCATTCTAACGGCATTGTAGCTAATCGGAACACTCACATTGTGTTATATAGGTAGAGATAAAGAAGGCAGAGCCGAAAAAGCCGAACTCGGTTACGACCCCGTCAAAGCGGTTCGGTGACTCAAGGTCTAACTTTGGTGGAGGTTATGGAGATGGTTATGGAGGAGGACACGGTGGTGGATATGGTGGTCCAGGTGGTCCTTACAAATCTGGTGGTGGGGGATATGGAGGTGGCAGGTCTGGTGGTTATGGTGGAGGGTACGGAGGTGAGTTTGGCGGGTATGGAGGCGGTGGATACGGTGGTGGTGTTGGACCGTATAGAGGAGAGCCAGCACTTGGATACTCTGGCCGTTATGGAGGAGGCGGTGGCGGTTACAACAGAGGAGGGTATGGGATGGGAGGTGGTGGACCAGGTGATATGTATGGTGGACCGTACGGTGAGCCAGGAGGTGGCTACGGTGGACCAAGTGGCGGTTACGGAGGAGGGTATGGTGGAGCTGGTGTTGGTGGATATGGTGGTGGGATGGGTGGTGCAGGGGGAGGAGGCTATAGAGGTGGTGGTGGTGGCGGCTATGACATGGGTGGTCTTGGAGGTGGTTATGGTGCTGGTGGTGGTAGCGGCGGGAGCGGAGGAGGTTCGTTTTATGGAGGTGGAGGAGGAGGAGGAGGAAGTAGAGGTGGTTATGGAGGTTCCGGACGGTACCATCCTTATGGAAGGTAGAGAAAGTTCCATTAAAGCTTCATCTTCTTCTTCTTAAGTCATGCTTAGGTCATGTATTGTAATCTGAGAGAGAGAGAAGGCTTATAGGTCTTCATTATACATTTTAGATAACTTTCTTGGCCCAACTCTGCCAGATTATTTTTGGTCTTGGAAGTTGGAAACTCTTGTGACAAATTAGATTTTTAGCTTGTATGAGTTTTGACTTAAATCTTCTCGTTTGTATCATTTGGGAAAGTCTCTGATTACATCCGAAGGCTCCGACTGTCTTTGTTCTTCTTCTTCTCTCTTGAGAACCACAAATATAGACACGAAAAATATCTGGTGGTCGGTCAATCATCTGTCGCAATTGTCTGATTCTCTATATTTTCGTGTTCCATTTCGCGAATCAGATACAAATTTATGAGTTTTTTTTTTTCTGGAAACTTTCACAACGTCCAGTCTCTGTTTCTGGGTTTGGTAATCCGATTTCTGAAAATGGCAACACTTGCATCGAATCTCGTCTGTATCGGAAAAGTAATAATTTTTTTGAACAAATTCGATCGCAAATCCTACTTCTCTTTGTGAGTTTTTGGTACCACCAAAGATTGTAAAAGGAATTTGGGATTTTTGAATGGATTTGTGCAGGTAAAGGGGTTGGAGATCAATTGCAGAAAGAAAGAGAGAGGAAGAGATCAAAGCGATTCTCCTTATAAAGTCATTGAAATCACTCCTCCCCCTAAATCTCTTGGCGTTCGTTGCCTTCCTCATGTGAGTCTCTAAATCAGAAGAACAATAGAAAACTAGGAATTTGTCAAATTGATTTGGTTTCCCGTCAAAGTCTGGACGATTTGAAATACTTCAATTTGCAGAACCTTCTTCACTCTCAATCAGATTGATTTGGTTTGGTGTAAAATTTTAGATGAATTTCTTTTAAAAAGCTTCTGATTTGCAGAATCTTCAGTGCGGAGAGAATGTGATGATAGAAGGGCAAACGTATACAATCTCGGCGGTGACTCACCGGTATCAGCTCCGGAAAGGTAAGTACGAGCCCAGTGAGAGGCGGCTCGACGTTCTCTCCGCCGCTAGATACGTCTTAAACCTTTATTTCGACAATTTGCTCCAAAATTCTTAACCTTTTTTTCTTTCTCCAAATCATTTGTAAATTTAATAAATGAACTGTACGATGATGGATCATTGTTATGGTAATAAAACTGTGGAATGATATAATTTTCTTCTTACATAATGTGATGTGATGATGACATGATTTTGTAGCTAATTACAAAACACACTTCGTCAAAATTCCATTAGCTAGCTGAATAGCATTGACTATTTAATCTCTTGCACGAGTCAAATAGACAATTACGCAAACAAGATGACGAGTCCGTCGTAAATTATAAGATTAAGCAAATGTATATAGCTAAGAATTTACACCAGATGCGTAAATTTTATTCGTCCCATGTCTTAGTAACTATGATTAATATATATTATCACCGGAGGTAAATTTATATTTTAAGGTCATCATTAGGCAAGTTGCTTGCAAGAAAATGATATATAATACGTGTGAATCGTGTGTGCTTGCATCTAAATTAGAGTACCGTTGACAAACGTGGAATAGTTTGACTAAAACTACTGTCCGTCACTGAATAAAAGTATGACGGACGAGTCGATATTTTCGAATCCGTCTGTGAGCTAGACTTTATATCACCGACCTGTCACATCACAAAATGTGGGCCTCAAGACGTGTTTGGAGGATCGCATAATGCAGAGAATAAAATAAATCGGAAGTTGCACTGCTTCCTCCATTTTTGAAATTTAGCTTCTTCAACCTCTCTCTCTCTCTCTCTCTCTGTGTCTCTTTGCTATTGCGAAAGCCTAAGGATGACGAATGTTGAGAATCTGAGCTCAGTTCCGGCGTCGGAAGACACGGAGTTTGGGTTTAAGCGGCCGGAGATGTACAGCGCAGACATCGCAAATTCCGTTAACTCGTACGGTCGCCATGTTTTCGTCCTCTACAAGACTCCTGAAGCTTGGCTCTCACATATCGAAGAGGAAGGTTTACCTCAGCGTTTCGCTACGTTGCTCCAGGATCGCAAATCCGATCTCCCTGTTCAGGTATTACCAACATTAGATTCGCTCTAGTTAACATCCAACATTTTATTCAACTTTTTTTGGCGTTGTAGACGAAGCTGAATGTGTGCGAAGGAGGTGGATCCGATGGAGATGTGTTGATTTTTCCAGATATGGTCAGATACAAGTGAGTGCAAGGATCTTCTAGGTTTTCGATTCTCGGCGTTAAACAGTTGAATATAATTTTAGAAATTCGATTGTAGATCTGAAACTGCATAAGTTTGATTCGAAATGCTAATTCTCGTCTTGCTTTTATGATAATAAAAATTAAGAGGGATTAAGGATACGGAAGTGGAGAGTTTCTTTGAAGACGTGCTTGTGAATGAGAAGCCATGGGGATCTGGGAGAGAAGAAAAGCTATCTGGAACGTTTGTGTTCGTGTGTACTCATGCGAGTCGTGACAAGAGATGTGGTGTTTGTGGACCAGTGATCTTAGAGAGGTTCAAGCAGGAGATCGACTCTCGTGGACTTTCAGATCAAATCTCTCTCAGGCGTTGCTCTCACGTTGGACAGCACAAGTATTCTGGTAACATAATCATCTTCGGTCCTGATTCCTCTGGAAAGATTTTTGGCAATTGGTAAGTACAAAATGTTTGGATCAAAAGAAAATGTTGTATTCGGTTGGTTTATGCATCACGGTATAAACGTTTCTGTTTGATTTTGAAATGCAGGTATGGTTATGTAACTCCTGAAGATGTACCTGAATTGCTTGACCAGCAAATTGCAAAAGGAGAAATCATTCAAAGGATTTGGAGGTATAGCTTTCAAAACTCTTGTTAATAGCTTTGTACAGCTTAGGATTAATTCATTACTTTACTTAAGATTGTTAAGTTGCTATTTTTATGGTTTCAGGGGACAAATGGGTCTACCTGGAGGTGTACCTGAGAGAGAGCATGGACAGGTAGTGATACAAAACGGTAACAGCGTAGCGGAAGAATCCACTGGAGGAGGATGTTGCCAAGGATCAAACGGCAGCGTTTCGTGTTGCCAGAACGAAAACTCAAAGCCAGAGCCAATCAAGAAAGAAGTAGGAAAGTGTGCCATTTGGTTCCAGCCTCTTGACAAAGAAGAAATCTACATTGGAGCAGCTGTGGTTGGAGCCGTTGCAACTATAGCTATGATTGCTTTCACCATTTTCAAGAGGTCAGGATAAGAGTAACCTTACCTTTACGCTTCTTACTATAGGAAGTGTTTTTTTTTTTTTTTTTTTTTTTTTTGGTTTAANAGACTATTGAAAAAAGAAAACATCCATCGATTTGGATCACAAAACTCACCTGAAGAATTATGTTTTTGGTCTATGATTCTACACCATTAAAGAAACATATAAACTTTATGGTTTCTGGAATTTTTTTTCATTTTCCTTTTCCTTGTACAGTATGTAGTTTGTCTCACACGCTGTGTTTGTTGTTATGTTTTGTACAATTTGCGGTTTTGTGAAAATCGTGATATTATGGCAATCTCTGACTTTTTTGTGAATTGGTCGAAATTTCTCGCTTTGTTTTGGTTTATTGGTCTGGTTCGGTTTTGTTTGAGTTTGATCTGGTTCGTTTAAGGACCTTTTGGCAATGACGGAGCCAAGTTGCTTACTGTTAAGTTCTTATAGATAGTTAATTATAGAATTACTATTTTGAAATTTCTAATTTGTTTTGTAAAAGCTATGAATTTGGTTCTCTCTGACGACACATGGAAAGATGACTCCAAGAGAGTTTGAAACGGATCTTGACAAGAACAAGAATCTGTTTTTGGGCCATTCCTTTCACTTAGTTGTCAATCGATGGTCAAGTTCAGCAAAGTAGTATATGAAAACAGAGAATTAGTATTAATGAAGAAGATTGCTGACAATTTGATGAGTGATGGTCAAGTCATGTCTAAAGATATAGGAGACAACTATAACTCATACTACTTCAACTGTAATAACATTTTAAGCATTGAACAACCCTTTTTAAATTATGATCCTCACTAAACGAATGCTGTGGAACAATATCATTCATTGGTGGTGAAATCTACTAGGAAAGTAAAGATGAATGGTTCATAACATGTAAATATATTATTATTAGGTCAAAAAAAAATGTTATCCATTCATAACATGTAAAGATGAATGGATCATAATATTGGTCAAAGAAAAAAAACATGTAAATATTAATCTTGTCGAAGCTAATAATATGTATTAGATATCAACATTATCGATTTTTTTGAGAAATTTAGTGTAAGAATATGAATGATTAAACTAAATAAAAATAGTTGTTTGTTATAACATTTCATATTACTAATCTTGTTGTCACAATGAGCCGTGATGAATATCATTACTATAACTTATTAAGTATTAATTTTGTTGGAAAGCTAATAAGATGTCATGTCACCCTTTTTGATTTAGTGGAAAATTTATTTCATTGGTCCGTATTATCTTAGTCTAAAAATATGCATGACTAAACTAAATTTAGCTAAAAAAAGTAATGTTTAGCAAAAGAAAATGCTTGATTAAACAAAATAAAATATTTGTTTTACATACATATTTGATCGAGTATCGAACTTGATGGTCGATTCGTCTGATGTCCTTGCTAATTTTACAATATGTGTTCTTTTAGATCTATACTCTCTTTGTTCTGAAATAAGTGATTTTTTAGAAACAAAATTTTGTTCATAAATAAGTGCTCTTTACACATTTCAATATAAAAATTAATTGTATTTTGTTGTTTTGAATGTTTAAATTCTGCAGATTAAAATTTTATTGGTTGAATTTTTTTGTAAATGATGATAAAACATGTTTTGTTTTGAGAAAATAAAAAAATTAAGTAATTTCATAATAGTTATGCATAATTTCAAAAGACCATTTATTTCAGAACAGAAGGAGTATTATAAATTCTAAAATGATAAATGTAAAGTTATTGAAAATTTTGGATTAATGTAACTTTCTGTTCCAAAAATATAAACAGCTCCCAGCATAAAGACTTATTACATCTCTAAACAAAAACTAACAAATAATTGGGTCATTCTGAAATCTTCTGAAGTCTTTTTTCACAATTGTATATATATTAGGAGCAAAATAGTAATTCAGTTGTTTTCTCCATATGATTTAAGTTTTAAAAACCCTAATTAATTACTGTCAATTCGTTCTCAAACCAAAAAAAAAAAAAAAAAAACACAAATTCAACAACAATTGCTTGAAATAATTACATCTTATATCAAGATGAATGGAGAAATGGGATATCCACTTCAACATTAATCACAATGAACTGTGATGAATATATGTATCATAAATTATAAGTATTAATTTTTCTTTTGTTAAAAGTATTAATCCTTTGAAGCTAATAAGATGTAATAGGTATCAATCTTTTTAATTTTGGCGACAATTAATATTTTATCTTAGTCTATAAATATGCATTATCAAACTAAATATAAACATAACTGTTTGTTATAACATTTCCTGTTAATAATCTTGTTGAATTAAACTTTTATGAGAAATATCTTGAGAAAAGTGAACGAAACTAGCACAAAATCGATTTCAACATCGAGTAATCACAATGAACAATGATGAATGATGATGAGAATCCCTGGAAGGTCTCATGTGTTAGAGAAGCATCCCGAATTGTTACACTATGTAGGGCCTATCCAACCTAAAATTGCAGTCTTGTCTTACTGAAGAGAGATATGCGCATGTGGTGGAACAAAATCCAAACAACGAGAAACTCTTCTTTAGTGATAGTAATGGCAGAATGGTTATACACAGGAAACATCAACTCTGGATCACAACCTTATTACGCAGAACACCACTCGAAGGATGTTCAAATATGTTTTTGGCTACATCTTGAATCAATATTTGCATCCATTATGTTGGGCATTCAGTTCAGCAGACCTAATAAGCACATCACTAGTATTCTATGGATGGGAGGAGAAGTATATTCCCTTATGCCCGCTCGACCTATGCGAGCACGTCGATCCACAAATGTATGGAAACGATTTCGATAATACTGATCATACCTGCTATGCAGGAAGTATGTCATGGGAGATGGCATACAAAAATCACGTCTCAAGAGGGGTATGCCCTTCAATTGCAGTGATATTACGGTTCTTGAAGACAAAATGTGATTAGCTTAAGTGTTCTTTTAGATCTATCCGATGAATTCTCAAATCAATTGTGTATCTAAATTCAGTGAAAATTTTGGATTAAGATGTTTTTTCTTTTGTTATGGTTGACTCACATTTATTGCCAAATAATTGGGTCAAGGCCCACTAAACTTAATTTCATGGCCCAAAAGATGATCATCAATCACAAATCTTCTCTCTACCTTGTGAAACTAACCTAACGCAGGGAAAGAGTCGGGAAAATTCCGGTGAGAGGGATAAGACGGTGACGGCGAGAAACATGACGGAGGAAGGAGCTAGCAGAAACAGGAAGAGGAAGAGACAGAGAAAGCCTAAACCTGCTAAAGAAGAAATCCCTAAACCTCCGAAAGAAGAACCTAAGCAGACTCCGAAGAATCAAAACAATGACAAAAAGCGTCAAAGAGATACCAAAATCAATAATAGCAATCAAAACGGAGGATCTTCAGCTTCATCGAAACGACCTAAACCTACCAATTTTCTCGATATGGTTCTCTCTCTCTCTCTCTGTGTCGATTACATTTGATTGGATTTTGATTGAACCAATTTAACGAAAATCGCAGCTCCGAGAGAGATTATCCGGTGGACACTTCAGGATGCTCAATGAGAAACTCTACACTTGCTCGTAAGTTTCAGTTTCAATTTCAATTTTTTGTTTTTCCTGGTGATTCTCTTCACTTTCACACAGAGCTTTAAATCCGTTTTTCAATTTCTCAGTGGGAAAGAAGCATTAGACTACTTCAAAGAGGATCCAAGCATGTTCGATATGGTAAACACATTATCTCCAGAACGAAAACACTTGTACCTGAATCTGCGCATTTCAAATGCAATTGACTCTGTTTTTGTTATTGCTTCAGTATCACACAGGTTATCAGCAACAAATGTCAAATTGGCCTGAGCTTCCTGTTAACTCCATGATAAACTGGTTATCGTCTCGTAGCTCTTCTCTAGTTGTAGCTGATTTTGGCTGTGGTGAGATTCTTATCTGATCCTATATATATATTTGCTGTTGAAACTGCTTTTTTTTTTCACCAGCATGATGGCTTTATAAAAATGTTTGCTTTTCTTTTCAGGTGATGCGAGGATTGCAAAGAGTGTGAAGAACAAAGTTTTCTCCTTTGATCTTGTCGCAAAGAACCCTTCTGTGATTGCCTGCGATATGTCAAATGTACACATTCAAAATCTTACTCCATTCTTTCTACTCTCAAATTTTACTGCATCCAGATTTTCTTAACTGGTTACTGTGGTTGTTTGTCTTGGTAGACTTCACTAGAGTCTTCATCAGTCGATGTTGCTGTATTCTGTCTTTCATTGATGGGAACAAACTACTCAAGTTACATCAGAGAGGCATGTAGAGTTCTTCGTCCAAGGTTCCGCTTCTTCTTTTTTTCAATAACTTCGCAGGCTCTTCTTCTTAGATTTTGGTCATGATTCTGAATTACGTGTATTCAACAGCGGTTATCTTCTTATAGCGGAAGTGAAAAGCCGGTTTGATCCAAACAATGGAGGGGCAGACCCGAAAGACTTTGTGAAAGCAGTTTGTGATCTTGGATTTAAGTCGGAATTAAAGGTAAAATATTTTTGTTTATCTCTATATTCTCTTCTTTTCTCTCATTTCCACTACAAAGAAAGAAAGAAACCCATTTTGGTGTTCTTTGGTGCAGGACTTGTCGAATAAGATGTTCATCTTATTGCATTTCAAGAAAAAGGTTAGTGACTGAAAGATGCTCTTTGGTTAGTCTCGGAGCTTGGATCTAGACTTTAATCATAAAAAATTTCTTATAAATTGTGTGATGATATAGGAGAAGTTGAGTTCAGACAAGAAGAAAATCGAGTGGCCCGAGTTGAAAGCATGTTTATATAAACGTCGATGATGGAAGATCACACAAGACCAGTACTCGTACTATTTATGTTCTTCAGTGTTGTATTATTTAGGCTTATTGATTGTCTGAAAAAAGCCGAGACTTCCATCTATGTTTACGAAATTTTGTAGATCTCGCTGGTTTTTAAAGTGTTTCAGAAATTTTTGCTACACAAAGTGAGATGCTTCAGTTCTTGTGCAAGTATCATCTTGACTGATTGATCTTTTCTTCCATGGTTTCTCATTTTTGGCGTTGCGTCTCGTTGATGAACAGATGATGATTTTTACCGCTCTTGCCAAGTTCCAAATGTAGACGAATCCACTCATTGTCTCGCAACTCTGGTTTATTTCACCTGCAAGAGTAAAACATGTATATCACTACATTTTGGTTAAGCCACTACAAGGAAGCCGAAGATGAACATCAAACTCTTAGGTTTAGGATTATGAACCATTCGGACATGAATCTGTTAAAAAGAAAAAGAAGATCGGACTTCAAAGTATTATATTGATACTGGGCTTAACTGACTACAAGTGTTTATAAATGTGCGCTTAGTTGTTTAATGTTTTTAATTTATTTTTTTTCTTTTTCAAACGACATAGTTTTGGACTTTGGAGACAAGCATTAAAACGACAGTTGATTTGATGGGGGAAACTTTGAAACGACATGTAGCCGTTAGAGATTAAGAAAAAAAACTCTTCCTTAATCAAAATTTCATGACCGTTGTTTGTGAATTGTGATCATCTCCTTCCCTTCCCTTCTCTCTGTTAATCTCTCTCTCTCTCTCTCTCTCTCTCTCTCTCTCTCCCTCCCTTCCCTTCTTCTCTCTGTTCATTTCTCTCTCTCTAGATTCAAAAACAAATCTGAGTTTTCTGCCACATTTCGTTCATTGGAGAATCTTATGTGCAACTTCAATGAAGAAGAAAAAGATAGAGACGAGAAACCATTTAAGGTTTTTGTTTCATCTCAGCTCTTTCTTCACTTTTAAATGTTTTATATCCATGATTAATCGAGATTTAATTTATTTAGATAACTCTTCGTATTTTATATACTTTATGTCGATTTTTTGTAATTTTCCTTTCACATGGCTCTTGTCGATTATGCTTTTGAATCTTTAAATTTCCGTTTTGCTACCATGGAAGAGCTGTTATATTGAATCGAATCGAGATTTAATTTATTTAGATAACTCTTCGTATTTTATATTCTTTATGTCGATTTTTTGGTGGACAAGTTCCATATAAGCAACGGAGACATGGCATTGCCTCATTCATGCTTCTCGTCCACAGGTAATGATAAGGAAGAGATGTGTTGGTTAATGATAATGCTTGACCTTATTTTAGAGAGCGATGATGAGCATATTATCATTGCTAAACTAATGGCTATTACATGATATGAGGTTGTCGGTAATTAACAAATATTGGTTTCTGTTGGTAGAAAATGAGAGCTTTCCTTGATCTAGTTCATGTAATGGTTATGTTTCTCCAAGTGGGTTCTTGAGTTGCTAGCTATCGTAGTCACACACACTTAAAGGAAGTAAATGAAATTTTTTGTTTCTTAGTCAATAATTGTTAGTACGGAGATCTCTATAGTCTCTAGGATATATGTAATAATCTGTGTTCTCTTATTTGATGCAGATTTTGGAACAGCCAAGGTTTGCAAGGAGAGAGGTCTCGTCTTGATCAATTTATCCACGGAAGTAAACAAGGCCATGGTTAGAGAAGTTCTTCACTTGTTCAAATATATTTTAGACTTCAAGTAGCTAACCAAAAGCTAGACCTGATTATGCATCTGATCGAACATTTGCTATACAAATTCCATTTTTGTAGGTGAATGAATAATCATACTACCAAAATTTGGAATGGTCCACGTTTTCTCATCTGCCAAAATTTTCTCGAGGTCAATAATATAACTCTAATAATCTATATTAGATTAGGTATCAAATAGATCTATATAGATATCCAATAGATGTATAGCTATTAGACGAAGATTTTCAATTTGCCAGATTAATCTAGTGGAATCTGACTGTTTTGCATATAGTTTGTGAAAATATTCGAACATGGAGTCCAGTCAGTTTCTAACTGTCGGTAAGTGGGGTACATGAACGTTTTGTTTTCACGAAGATTGTGTAAAAGAGTTAGTACTTCTAGTTAATTTGGCAAATAAAAATCTTCTTAGAATAAAATTTGTGTAGATGTAGACAAAGATTTGAAATTGCCAGATTTAGCTAGTGTGAACTTGACTGTTTTGCATATAGTTGTGAAAACGATTTGAACATGGAGTCCGGTCAGTTTTTAACTGTCGGTAAGTGGGGTACATGAACATTTTGTTTTCACACCATAATGTGTAAAACAGTTAGTACTTCTAGTTAATCTGGCAAATAAAAATCTGATTGTCTAACTATCCAAAATTTCTTAGAGTAATTTTTTTTTGAAATAATTATATTAGATTCTGAAATTTGATTGCAAATTTTTAGTTATGAAAATAACCCGAACAGGAGTCGAACAGGAGTCTTGTTTAGAAATTCCAGTTTTTGACTAGTTTGGTATTAGATTCGTTGTTAGGAAGACAAATCATAACAATGGTAAAATAGGATAAGTTTGTTTTTTCGTTCTATTGAGTGGTGTGCTTATTGTATTAAGTTTACAGACTATGTAAAAGTAAAAACAAAAACAAACGTATAATTTTGAGAAAAGTAAAAGTAAAACTCACAGATGTTTATTTTCTTGAAATATACATATATTCAAACGAGTCTATTTTGATGGTCCTCTAATTTGAATGATTAAATGATTAAAACCGTTCTACTACTTGTTTAAATGATTAACTACGTTTTCTGAAAAGCTGAATATTTGAGTTTTCTGGCTTGATCGTATATGTTGATGTATAGTCCCAGTGTTATAGTATGTACACAAACATACCCACTTATAGTATGTGATCATGATAATTAATGGACCTGCCTATCCTGCCGTTGATTCGAATTGTCTGCAAACCAAAACAGTTTAGATGTAGCAATACGTAAACATTGTTGTTTACTTTGGAATCAGACCGTACTGATATATATATAGGTATTATTATTGTCTTAGGTTTGTTCTCTGGGCGATGTATAGTTTAAAGAAGAATGAAGTGATTTTACTGATTCCGTAATTCCGAAAACATTAAAAAAAAAAAAAAAAAGCAATTAGCAAGGATATTGGCATTTGCACAACCTAGTATTGCCAATGCTTTCACAAAAACCAGATCCACCAGGATACTTTTGCGCACAGCTTTGGTTGCATGCATTGCTACACATGCCAGTTCCGCCATAGCATTGTTTGGGCTGCGGAGGGTTTGGTGGTGGTCCACACGTGTAATAACATGTGCATAGTTGGTTTCTAGTATCGCAACTGCCTTGACCTGTTGGCCCGTGCTTCACTTTGCATCTCCCATCACATTGTGCACAAGAACCTAGACCGTCTTGGCAGTAGCCTGCATTCACCTTGTTCGCAGCTGTATAGATAGTTATCTTAGTTAGTACAAGAGAAAATAAAACACTGATAGAAACATTTGAATCTATGTCAATTAGCAGAAAAGAAAACGTATTTAAAGAGAAGAATATACTGTAAAAGGTGTTAATTCGGTATTGAATAAATATAAAAACTAATAGATTAAACAATATATACAGAGCAATATGATGCATTCAAATTATTAATAGTGTAACAAACTGGTAGAAGAATTATTTGGCTGAATGTAACTCAATTTGTCAAGCATGTTGTCAAGATAATAGTGAAGAAAAAAATTGTATGTAATGAAACTTAAATGACTACTGCATCATTATAACGGGAAAATGTTAAAAAGTCCCCGATACGGCCTAATTATTTGAACAAGAAATTGAACTAATATATACCGGAAGCAAGTATGATAACGAAGCTGATGAAAACCACAATTGATAATGCATTCTTCATATTTTCTAGTTTTTTTTCTTTGATAATATGTTGAGACAATAATCTGTATACTATATTGAAAGTTGAAACATGTAGTTGGTCTATATATAGTGCACTGCCCCAATAACAAATTAGTTTGTATTGATATGTTGGCTAAAACAAATGGTCATTTCTGCTAAGTGCGCTGAATATTGTTGACTCCTTGAAGGTTAATAAGAGAAAGAAATTCATCTTTACCTAGTTATTCAGCCAGATTCAGCAAAAAATCACAAAAAATATGTCAGATTTCACATTCAGCTACATTTACATATTCATGATTTTTTGAGATTTTTTTTTTTTTTTTGTCAATTCATGTTCTTTTAAACTAACTTTCCATATTTTGCTTTCGGATGTGCGAGTATATGTCAATTCAAGACGTTGATCTGTTTAACAAATACTCCATATATTTCTAGTAAAAGCTCACTAAGATAGGTTTAACGAATATTTATTTCTAAACGTGCTCACACCATAATACGTTAATCTGTCTTTTATCAATCACATTTTCATATACTAGCACCCTCTGCTAATTGTTCTATTTCATGCTCGATAAAATTTACAATATAAGCGTAATGAGTCTATTAGCAAATATTTAAATTGATGATTTTCACACAAAAAATGCGTTAAAATAAGCATATATATCTTTTCCATATATTTTTATGAATTCTCTTTTCTGATTACTCTTTTCTTTAGCAACAAAGAAAAACAAAAATATATTTTGGTAAAAAAAATGTTGCATGTACTTTAACACTACTAGTCTAGTGAGTGGTTTATCAATAAAAAGAACAAAACCAATGTGATTCCGAAGTTTGTAAAGTTTACGATGTTCGGTATGTGGGCTAATATCGTATACCGTAGCCTAGAAATTTACTAGAAGGATTTTAAGGAGTGTACCTTCCGGGTTTTGAATGTATACGATAACTCGAGTTTTTAATCATAGGTGATAGGTCCATAGCAAGAACTACAATAATATAATAGTATAAATCGTCCCTGCTTTCGAAAAGAGCTATCTTGATAATGTAACCTAAATCAAGACTTGAGATTCAAAATACATTTTTCCATGAACACTTGTTCTCATTTCGACACTTTAATTTTCAACATGATAAAAGAAAAAGTGAAATGAAAAACAAAAAACTCTATGAGTACGTAATTATATGATCCTTTGTAGAAGTACCAAAAGGACTGTGCATCAAAAGGGTCCACCTTTCTCACCCCACCGACTAATTTTATTTCATTTTTGTATTTTCTGGCCCACGATCTTTTATTTCATGGACAAAATTTTGTCTTTTTGTCAATTAATAGAAGAAGTTGTTAAAGAGACTAATGAAAGAGTTTGTTTTTTCTTTTCTTTATTTCATATATATATATTTTTTTTTCCTAAAGAGAGAAAGACTTGTTTCGGTGCTCCTATCTCTACATTCTAGGAAACTTCTTATTTACAAATTCCTTTTGTAAAATAAAACTATTTCTTTTCTTTTGACTTTCACAAGTTTGACAATTTTCGGTTTATTTTTTGTAATTTTCCAAGTCCGTTTTTTTTGTATCCATTTTTGGTGTCATTATTCGATTTAATTTTACGCCTCTGTAAAGTTTTGCGTGCCGACCAACAAAAAGCAGAACAAAACATGGAGAGAGAAAAGACAAAAAGAGAGATGAGATTTCTTGTCAGTCGCCCTCAGTCTACTTACGCGGAAGTATCAAACATCTTTTTGATCATTGAAAGCCTTTTTCATCTTAAACTAGTAAAATTCCAAATTTTTTTTTTTTTTTATAAATTCATTCATAAATCTTGACCTTCAAAGTACGACCATTAATTATCAAAATTTGACCATTTCTCTATCTGGGTTTTATCTTTCACTTCCCTGTGTCAACTCAAGTTCTGAAACAGAAAGGATCTTTTTTGGTATTTGTTCTGTTATTCCCAAATTGAGATTGTTGTTTCTTCTGGGTTTTGCTTTTTGTTTTTATTATATTTATGGAAGTCTCTTGATTTCGCCTTTTAACCCCAAAAAAAGCATCTTTATTTCTTTCTGATTGTACCAAGAATGATTGATCATCAAAAGGGTCTAAATCAGTAAATCTGACAGGTCTTTTTTTTTTTGTTAGAAAAAGATAAAAATCTCAGCTTTTGGAAATGGGATCTGTAACTGGGTTTTACTCAAATCAAGTGTTTGAATTGGATCCTAAATGGATCGTTGATCCCCAACATCTCTTTGTTGGTCCCAAGATTGGTGAAGGATCTCATGCCAAAGTTTATGAAGGAAAGTAAGTTGATTTCTTAATCTTCCCCATCATTTGTCAGATTAATATCAAAACATTCCATTTAATTTTGACGTCAGTTTATAGTTCTTGAAGGAAATATAGAAGTTAGTTTTTGTATCAAGATTTTCTTTATCCGCTCGAAAGTCTAGATCTTTAGTGTGAATCAGATTCTGTTTTACTGAGAATTTTAGTTTAGTGTTGAGAAAATTCAATCACACAGAGAGTTTTCAGAGATGTTACTGTTGGGATTTATCAAAATTTAATTTTCTTGTTTAGGTACAAGAACAAAACAGTTGCTATAAAGATTGTTAAAAGAGGAGAATCTCCAGACGAGATTGCCAAAAGAGAGAGCAGATTTGCAAGAGAGGTTTCAATGTTGTCCAGAGTTCAACACAAGAACTTGGTCAAGTTCATTGGAGCTTGCAAAGAACCAATCATGGTTATAGTCACTGAGCTTTTACTAGGCGGTACATTGCGTAAATACCTAGTGAGTTTGCGTCCAGGGCGTTTGGACACACGTTTAGCTGTTGGTTTTGCTCTTGACATTGCTCGAGCAATGGAATGCTTACACTCTCATGGAGTCATCCATCGTGATCTCAAACCAGGTTAAACATTTTCAAAAACCGAAATCACACTTTTGCAAGACTTTCTAAAAAAAGTTACAAATCTTGATCTTAATTTACAACGTTCTTGTTTGGTTGCTAGAGAACTTGATCCTGACCGCGGATTACAAGACTGTTAAACTATCAGATTTTGGTTTAGCTAGAGAAGAATCACTAACCGAGATGATGACTGCAGAAACTGGTACATATCGTTGGATGGCTCCCGAGGTACTTACTTTATATAACCGATGAAATCATTACTTTCTCATGCTCTGCGTTTTGTCTTTTGTTTCCAAAGATTTGCTTAATCTTAAACTACGGTTAAACAGCTTTATAGTACGGTCACGTTGAGGCACGGTGAGAAGAAACACTATAACCATAAGGTGGACGCGTACAGCTTCGCCATTGTATTGTGGGAGCTTATACACAACAAGCTGCCTTTTGAAGGCATGTCGAATCTCCAAGCTGCTTACGCCGCTGCATTTAAGGTTTTGATTCTTGATTCTTGATTCTTTGAGCTGTATGCTTCTTGACTTGCAGCCATTTGGTCAACGATTATCAACGGTTTGATCTTCTACATTTTGGTTCTTGCTTTTCAATCATCTGAATCTTGATTTTTGTCTGTTTTTATTTTACTTGTTAGAACGTGAGGCCGAGCGCAGACGATTTACCGGAGGATTTAGCAATGGTGGTGACATCTTGCTGGAGAGAAGATCCAAATGATCGACCAAACTTCACAGAGATTATCCAAATGCTTCTACGTTACCTCTCACCTGAGCTCGTTCCTCCATCGATTAAACGCGTTTTTTCATCGGAAAACACAGTGTTGCCACCGGAATCGCCTGGAACTTGCTCTTTGATGCCTGTTACAGACAGAGATCAGATTCCTAGTACGAATGCAAACTCACCGGAGAAAGAGGGTAGAGGAAGTTTCTTCTTCTGCTGCTAATATAGATGATGATGAAATGATTGATTTATTGGTTTATTTGGTTATAAAGGGAAATGAGAGAAACTGGTTTGGAAAATGTAACAAATCATAATACAATAATAGCTTAGAGTTATTGTTATAAGTTGGTTGAAGTTACAAACCGGTTGTTATGTCAACAAAAAAAGGTTGGCTTGATTCTCTCATCCTAACCATTAACTAGATTGTATCCTAATGATCAGGCATAGCAGAACCAATGATCACGTTTCCAAACTTCCAAAGCATACACTTGAGCAAAAGTAGTAGAGATTTAGACACTTGGTAACGTTTTTAAGAAAAGTTGACTTGGATTTTGCACTTGGACGAAACTCTAGGAAGCATTAGCAGATCCGACATGACTTTTATCTTTTCGTCATCTGATACTCGAGCATGAACTTCCACCAGTTCAAGACACGATAAGTTTTCCAAGAAATGCTTTATCATCTCAAGCTCTGTTATAGTTCCTTTGTACTGGGTTATTTTTAGGACTTGATAACACGTCACAAGTCTCTGACACGCAGTGGCAAACCAGTTCTTGTTCTTGTTTTCCACGCGTACGGTGAAAGGAATCCTGACACAAGTAAAAAGGTTTAAGGTCTCAGTATTTTTGTTTGTCCAATGATTTTTTGGGGTTTATGGACATGTTACCTCAATGATGAGTGTCTTTAGATTTGGAGATTTTGCTATGAGAATCGGTAGAGAATACCAACATAAGTTGGAAAGGCTAACAGATACCTGAAAAAGCTTTCCAAACACTGGAAGTGCTTCACGGAAGACATAGATCATCTGAAACATAACAAAACCAACTAATTTAATCAATGAAAACCTCAAAGAACCATTTTTGAATATTCTTCTAGCAAGATAATCTCAATCTTTTACTTATTATTAAAGAGCAAGAAAACGATAGAGAGAGAGAGAGACTTTACCTCCATAGTTTCAATGGTTAAGTCCAAAATCTCTGCATTTTTAAACCCATTAATCATATTCATTGGATTGAAATCTTGTGCATGTTCGTCTTCGTCTCCCCATAGAGAATATTGGTCCACACGAAGATCAAGCTTAGCATGAACCAGGGAGTTGAGATTCACAATTCGATACTCTTTAGGAACATAATCAGAATACTCTAAGCAGGTAAGACGCGGAGTATCCAAACTAATGCCGTCAAAATCATAGGCAAGACCCCGAGAATCTAACAATTCAATGCTCTCATAATCATATCTATCATACGAAAACCACACTCTGCGTCGGATAGTCAGTCTTTCAAGGGTCTGACTAGACACAACCCAAGACCATTTCCAACTTTCCCACTCAATACCATCCATGACTAGTCCCTCAAGCACAGGGGAAGCAGAGACAAGCGCTTGGAACGCCCGAACAGAGTCGAGAGAAAGAGTCTTGAGAGCTGGAAGAAGAGCATCCGCAGGGAGAAAGTCGATAGCAAAACCAGACCCTAGTTCCATTTTCTCAACTGTCTTGCAAGTAAATATCTCCAAAGGCAGTGAATAATTTCCTTCCTTAGCGACTTTTATCTGCAGTTGAAGAACAACAACCCCACGCAGAGACAGCGGTTGATATGATCATCATACTGTGCCACATGGTTAGATTTTAGAGAAAATGTCCTTATACGAGTGCTCACTGGTAGAGCCAGTACTCCATCCAAGAAATCATCGAGACTCCCTTCATCATCATCATTATCAGCCAAGCCATCAAAATGAAGTTTCGGTATGATGGTAAACAGATTTCGCCATCTCTTTGAGAAAACCGTTGTGAAAGCAGCCTCCTTTGCCGAGAGGAAGGGCCCGATGTGGCAAATAATCTCATCTGGTAGGTTACTGATTAGATCCATACTTTTGCAACGACGACTACACTCCAACAACATCTAACGCCGTTGCCGGGGATCGAACCCGGGTCACCAGGCGGGAATACTTACCACTATACTACAACTACCTTTTTGATAGAATTAACAGATTAAGGAAATTATAGTAATGTTTATATTTTCTCTTCCTCCTATGTTGCGTTTATGCCAAAAATTAATGTTTAATGACTTGATCCATTTCCACAAGATTCTCAAATGAAATCGAAAGCAAAGTCTTCAACACCATTTCTTTTAAGGAAAACGAGGACGAAGATCAAATTAGATTTCAAATCAGACAATTAACAAACACACAAACTCTACAAAACGAACAAATGAAATCATTATACACTTTTTCTCGTGTCCAAAGACCAAATTTTGTTCCTTTAGATCTCATCATAACAAAGCGACGCCATTAAATCTTTTGGTGTTCCCCAAACAGGAGGATTAAAGAGCTTCTCTTTCTCTTCTTTTTTTTTGGTAAAATTAACTTTTTAACCAGGTTTTTTTCCCTGGTGGCCCGGAGAGACCATGTGAATGCCCCGGTATCCAGGGAGAGTCGAACTGCGGGCACCATATTGGGATTACCCCCTCAAGTACCACTAGACCAACTCACCTTGGGTGTCTCTTTCTCTTCTTCTTCTTCTTCCTCTACTCTGCTTATTTCTTCTGCAATTTCACACACGTGTGACACGTTTTGAATTATCCCTTCTCGTGAAACTGGTACTTATCGTTGGATGGCTCCCGAGGTACTTACTTAATATAACCGATGAAATCATTACTTTCTCATGCTCTGCATTTTGTCTTTTGTTTCCAAAGATTTGCTTAATCTGAAACGATCGACCAAACTTCACAGAGATTATCCAAATGCTTCTACGTTACCTCTCACCTGAGCTCGTTCCTCCATCGATTAAACGCGTTTTTTCATCGGAAAACACAGTGTTGCCACCGGAATCGCCGGGAACTTGCTCGTTGATGGCTGTTAGTGACAGAGATCATTCCTAGTGCAAATGCAAACTCACCGGAGAAAGAAGGCAGAGGAAGTTTCTTCTTCTGCTGCTGATATATAGATGATGCTGATGAAATGATTGATTTATTTGGTTATTTTGTTATAAAAAGAAATGAGAGAAACTGGTTTGGAAAATTTAACAAACCAAAATATCATAGCTTAGAGTTATTTATTGTTCTAAGATGGTTGAAAGTTATTACATCAACAAAAAAGGTTGTGATGATTCCCTCATCCTAACCAGTAACCATAAACTAGATTGTATCCAAATGGATTAGGCCTAGCAGAATCAATGATCATGTTTCCAACAACCAAAAGGGAAGATTCAGACACTTAGGAAACATTTTTGAGAAAACTTGACTTGGATTTTGCACTTGGAAGAAACTCTAGGAAGCATTAGCAGATCCGACATGACTTCTAGCTTGGCGTCACCTGATAGATACTTGAGAGAAAGAACTTCCACCAGTTCAAGACATGATAACTTTCCCAAGAAATGCTTCATTTGCTCAAGCTCTTTCATACTTCCTCCGTACTCGTTTATTTTTAGGACTTCCAAAGAAGAAGATAACATGTCACAAGTCTCTGACACAGTCTCGCAAACCAATTCTCTGTAGTGTCCAACGTGAAGGGAATGCTGGATACAAATAAAAAGATTTGAGATCAAGATTTAAGAGTACCTAGAAGGGTCTCCATATTTTTGTCAGACCATTGATTTTTTTTTTTGGGGGGATTTAAGGTCATTACCTCAATGATGAGTGTCTTCAGATTTGGAGATTTTGCTATGAGAATCTGTAGAGAAAACCAACATGAGTTGGAAAGGCCAACAGATACCTGATACAGCTTTCCAAACACTGGAAGTGCTTCACGGAAGACATAGAGCATCTGAAACATAACAAAATCAACTAATTTAATCAATGAAAACCTCAAAGAACCATTTGAATATTCTAGCAAGATCTCAAATCTCAATTGTTCCTAAGTATAAACTTGTTCTTTTTGCTTATTAGTTGCAATGATGTATCAACGAGCAAGAAAACAATAGAGAGAGAGAGACTTACCTCCATTGTTTGAATGGTTAAGTCCAAAATCTCTGCATTTTTAAACCCATTAATCATATTCACTGGGTTGAAATCTTGTGCATGTTCGTCTCCCCATAGAGAATTTTGGGCCACATGAAGATCAAGCTTAGCTTGAACCAGGGAGCTGAGATTCACAATTCGATACTCTTTAGGAACATAATCAGAATACTCTTAAGTAGGTAAGACGCGGAGTATCAAAACTAATACTGTCAAAATCATAGGCAAGACCCCGAGAATTTAACGCTCTCATAAGAAGACCAATCTCTACGTCGAATAGTCAGTCTTTGAAGGGTCTGACTAGACACAACCCAAGACCATTTCCAGCGTTCCCACTCAATACCATCCATGACCAATTCATCAAGCACAGGGGAAGCAGAAACAAGCGCTTGGAACGCACAACGACCACCAAAATCATTATAGAACCGAACAGAGTCAAGAGGAAGAGTCTTGAGAGCTGGAAGCAAAGCATCCGCAGGGAGACCATCGATAGCAAAACCAGACCCTAGTTTCATTGTATCAACTGTCTTGCAAGTAAATATCTCCAAAAGCAGTGAATAATAACCTTCTTTAGCGACCTTTATCTGGAGTATAAGAACCATGACACCACGCTTCACCACCTCACGGAGACAACGGTTGATGCGATCATCATACTGAGCCATATGGTAACATTTTAGAGAGAATGTCCTTATACGAGTGCTCACTGGTAGAGGCAATACTCCATCCAAAAAATGCAAGCCATCATAATGAAGTTTCGGTATGATGGTGAACAGATTTCGCCACTTCTTGGAGAGAACCGTTGTGAAAGCAGCCTCCTTTGCCGAAAGGAAAGACCCGATGTGGCAAATAATCTCATTTGGTAGGTTACTGATTAGATCCATACTTTTGCAACGACGACTAGACTCCAACATCTACGGAAAAAAAAAAAAAAAAAAAAAAAAAAAAAAAAAAAAAAAAAAAAACCTTTTTCAANAATCTCTGATGCAATAAACAAGCCACAGAAAGAAAGAAGTTAACATCAATAGCTATCCTTGTTGTTTGAGTTGTGATCTTTGCTAAAACCTGAGAGATTAATAAAAAAACCAACTTGAAATGATCATTCATCTGTTGCAATAAACTAACAACATATTGACACAGCTTAACCATAAACCAAGTCTACCAAAAACAAAACAAGCTAAACCCTTTGGATCATGTAAGTAAACAGAGTAACTGTGCCATGAAAATTCTCAATACTACACTCTAAAAGTCCAAGTCTCTCATGTCTCATTTATGAACCGAGTAAATCGAAAAAAAATCGGAAGCTCCCACTTACAAAATCGCCGAATCTTCATGTGACCATAGCTACAGAGATGATCTTTCGTTTGGTTCTCTTAGACTCAATCGAAAAAAATTCCTCGAGAGATTGGGAATCTGAGAGAGCTAAATCTCTTGCAACTTTGACTTTCGAATTTAAGTTTTTAGCAAGGTTTTAGGTTTCCGAGATTGGTGAAGCAGACGATGATACATTAGATATTTTTTTTGTGACTCTGCAAAAGTATCAAGGGTAGTTTTGTCAGTTGTTTGTTTGACAAACAAATTGAGAGATGTTTTCAAAAAAATAACGCCGTTGCCGGGGATCGAACCCGGGTCACCCGCGTGACAGGCGGGAATACTTACCACTATACTACAACGACTTTGTTGTTAGTTTGAACAGTCTCAGAAACTTGTATTAATGTGTTTCGACTTCCTATTTTGGGTTTATGCCAAAAAATTAATGTTAATGAATTGATCCATCATCCATTTCCACAAGATTCTCAAATTAAAATCAAAAGCAAAGTCTTCAACACCATTCCTTTTAAGGAAAACGACAAGTAAATCAAATTAGAATTTTAATCAGACAACCATTAACAAACACACAAACTCTACAAAACGAACAAATGAAAATCAACATTATACACTGTTTCTTGTGTCCAAACACCAAATTTTTAATTTTTAAGTCTCAATCATAACAAAGCGACGCCATTAAATCTTTTGGTGTTCCCCAAACAGGAAGATTGAAGAACATATCTTTCTCTTCTTCTTCCTCTACTCTACTTATTTCTTCTGCAATTTCACACACGTGTGACACGTTTTGCATTATCCCTTCTCGTGCTTCTTCCTGAAAAAAAAAAAAAAAAAAATTTCAAAACGAAACAACAATCAATTGCTGAAAAATTGGAAAATTTTCTGAGAGAGAAGTTTCGTCAAATTAGTTTACCATTGAAAGAAGTTCGTCGAGAAGAAGAGACCGTCGCGAAGAAGCGTCTTTCTCGATCTGCTTTCCAATTTCAGTCGAAGAAGAAGCTTCCGGAACCGAATTCTGAAATTGATTTGCTTTCTCTTGCATTGCGCACAAGTTGTTCGACAAAATCTCCCAATGATCGATCTCTCTCTGGTACTTTCGCTTGAGCTTCACAAGTATCCCCATCTTACGCTTCCTTCGATTTCTCTCCTCCTCCGCCGGATCCGGCGGTTTAGATGCTTCACTGGCGGCGGTTTCCTCTGGGAGTTTCAATCGCTTGTAGATAAATCCATCCTCATTGCAAAGCTCCCATTCTTCTTCTCCGACTACGTAACTCGCCGGCGCCGATGCTTGTGGTTTCATATATCCACCGAAGAAAACTCAGGAGCGGGAAAAGTTTTCACCGGTGAAATTCTTCAGGCTACCGACGAATTTGCCGAAGCTTCCCCTTTCGAGAGATAACCCTAAATAACACTCCCGCCTTTTTTTTTTTTCCCTCTCTTTTAATTTTGCTTTGTTTTCAGATTAGTTTTTAAATTTGAATTTTTGTCTGACATAAAATCCATCGATAGATCTTATTCGACCTCACTGCAAAAATAATTACGACTTATGCTAACGTGTAATAGATTTTTAGGCTAATGTCATGTGGTTTATCATTAACGTCCGATTGACGGATTTAAGTAAAATAAAAAATAACATCAACTTTAAATTTATTTTCCTCTCAAAATATGATATGAGAGGAAATGATTATACATTATTCTAAACTAAAAAAATAAATAAAAAGTATACATTATTTTGTGGGTCCATGTATCTTTTTGGAGCGTCAAGAAGGGAATACCAGAGTAGTTCTTTTTGGGCTAGACTTATTTGATTTTTAATCAGGTTTAACGCTTTAACATTTTTGTCTTTATCCAGTAAATCTTCTTTGTTTATAAACGACATCGTATCGTTCTTGACCTACGAATCCATCACAATTTCTTGAGCGCACGGCTGGAAAGCCACTTTTAAAGAAAAATCGATCTGCACTGCC
>OVBJ01000083.1:0-11490 GCA_900406535.1 Noccaea bulbosa
AATTATTATATAGTGTAGCTTTTAAATGTTCGTTTGGTCTCTATCAATGTTTTTGGATCCTCACACTACTTAGATTTTGCAGATTTGGTCTTCAAAATTTAATATCAACACTTTCTTGCCCAAGAATAAGATCGATTTGTTTTATTGTTTATAAGTGAAGACTTTTTCTTCTTTTTGAAGTTTCTATTAATCTCACCAAATATTTCCTACAATTAAATTTAGGAGTTGTTCGACATCTTAAATTATCCATCATTTTTACAGAGTAGCAGTTCTTGTTTAGTAAGTGTTGATGGGAGGATTCGCAATCAGCAATTACGAACAAGAAGATTTAACTGAAATCGATCATATTAATAAATGGGCTTTATTTCTTTTTGTTGCTTCTAGCCTTCACATTTATTTTGATTTTTTTTGCTAAAAATTGTAGCCACGCATTTTATTGTCATGCGAAAAGTGCTCTGAAGTCAGATTAACCAACAGTAACAGTAAGCAATAATTAAGTAATTCTTAAAAGTTGCCTGATTTCACAATCTAGTTTAAGTTTTAGGTGAAAAATCAATGAGTTGAAATAAATAATCAAACAATGCGCTATGTAATAGATTAGAGCACAGTAAAAAAAAAAATCATGATTATCTGCCTGATTCTCTTTATTCATTAAAATATAATGAGAATCAAATTGAGTTTTCCCTTTTAAGATGTGCAATATATTGGTAGGGGAGGGAGTAGCATAGTCTTAATGGCTATATGCCTAGGGTTGAATCATTAATGTATGAAACTTAGATTATTTCCTAATTCTTCTTTTAGAGTAGTATTTTTTTTTTTTTTCTTAGACCGTATATAGATGTGGGGAATGAATAGATGAAGATTGTGGGAAATTTCATTAACTGAAAACAAAAAATGAAAAAGATGAGAAGCATTTGAACAAAAAAAAAAAAAAAAAAAAAAAAAAGAGGGAAAAAAAAAAAAAAAAAAAATNTAAAAGAAGTAATAATGGAGGAGAGTCGAGGAGAGGATACGAAGCACATGACGATCCATCATAATACATTTAAGAAATAAATATAAAAATAACAAAGCGTGTTTTGAGTCATAACTTTACAACTAAAAACCCCACAATGCCATCACCATCACCATGAGTTGTATACAATGTATTCTTATTGAATCCCACCTTTTTATTTCTTTGTAATATATGATGAACTTGTTTTAAAAGTATTAGCTTTCATGAACTACAATAATGTTGTGTTATGTTAGGTCGTTTACGTTGTGAATTAGATTTTGTTTTTTCTTTGTAAGGCATTTATGTTAGTGTTCTCGAATTTGAGTATTCTTTAATAAAGAAACAGAACAAATTATGGTTAATGATCGGGACTTTTTTTTTTTTTTTGACCAAAATATGATCGGGACTTTTATTCCAGTTGTTCGTATTAGTATTCGATGATTGTTGTAATTATAAGTGCTAGCCATACAAGAATGAATATTAATTTAGTATTTATTAATTTATTGTAATTTGCATATAGGGGCGAATCTGCTTTGACTAACATCAATGCATACATATATAATTGGAAAATAACATAACCAAAAGCTAGTAATGGGGGATTAGTGTTTTGCATGTATGCAGCAACGTCTTTAGATTGTATGCTTAATTTCATGTAATATTGAACGTAAATCAGTGCACGAGCCTATGCAAACAGGGTTAAAAGCGGCAGAGGATCCGAACGAATTCTGCTTTCATTTCCCCCGTATTTAGATTCCTATGCAAATATTTGGTAATTTCTTAATAGTCGATGATATTTTTAAAGATAATAAAATGAGTAAATCATTTGAAGTGTTATAAAATTGCTAGCTAGTCAGTTAGTCGATCGTTGGTCATTTGATATTTTTCTTACAATACAAAAACATGTTACATTGTTACGTCTTTTTTGTGTGTTCCTAATCCTATTGTTTGAGAAAATAAGTCATCGTTACATATGTATAACATGTAACTAAGGACCAACATGTCTTTTTCTCGATGTTCAATTCTATCACAGCATGCGAAACAATGTTAAAATGCCAACTAATAAATAAATTAAAAAATGAAGTTGATGAAATACATTAAATTGAGGGGTTTTCTTTTGACAGAAATTGAGAGTTATTGTTGGGACATGTTTTTTTTTTTTACTCCATTGTCCATGAACTGTTCCTTATTACATTGGTTTCTTACTCTCTTTTTTTTTTTTTTTTTTTTTTTTTTTTTTTTTTTTTTTTTTTTTTNACAACATCTATTTCTACACCAGTTCGAGGATACAAATTGGGAAAACAGAGTTTACATAATACACATTACTAAGTAGATCTCGAGCACTCTGTGCTAGCTTATCTGCCTTCGTATTTTTCGTCTTTAGTATGTGCACAATGGAAAAAGAGTTAAATCTCGTCTTACATCTGCCAACTTCTTCTAATAGAAGCGAGAACGCCGGCTACTCCTCAAGTTTAGACACCATTTGCACTACATCAGAACAGTCCGTCTCGAACAACATTGTTAACTTATTATGTCTTAACATACATTGCATGGCCCAGAGAAGGGCCTCCACCTCTGTTTGAAATGATGATATTCCCTGCCGCAAATTACATATTTTCTAGTATCCGTATTAAAAGTATACCATCCCAAACCTGTTCGACACTCTGTCGCTTTCCAACCCCTATCCACCTGACATATTTCACCCGAATATGGTGATTCCACTAGAACCGATGTGGTCAGACATACTGCCTCGTGTAGTTGTTGGGCCAGAGCCCATGCTGATGCCTCTGCTGCCGCTAGGTTAATTATCTCGTTGGGATCCCAATCCTCATTAGAAAAAACCGGACTTTCCAGATATACCAAATCAACCATGGATACATTCCTATTCTATCAAATTAAAATATGTATAATTCTTAATTATATTCCATAATCTTTATCGAATTAAAATATTTTATTGATAGTTAGTACCAAAGAGACTGATTTCACAATCCAACTACCCTTCTGTTCACGTTCCAACTTACAAAAGAGAATGTGAATTCTCTCGTTCATTCTCATTTTTTATTTCATATTTCTCGCTTTATTACCCATTTGTTTTCTCTACAATAATTTTTTTTTTTGTTAAATACAATACAATAAAAATATTAGTCAAGGAATCTTTCAATTTCTCCGACGTATTTTCGATTTTCTATGAATCCTTATTTTAGATATATATATATATTACTTTATTAAACAACCTTCAATCTTCACTATATTATATACATATACATGAAAACGGTTCTGCCAAACTAAATGAAACAAAAACTAATTTCCAGTAACATAAACTTTTGATGATTATATTCTTTATTGTTATTCACAATAATGAGAATAATGATAAAGATGTTTTTAAATCTTATATATAATAATGAGAATAATAATAACGGTTAACAGAAGCTTAATCAATAATCCATCAATAATTATTACTTTGGAACATAATAATAATTAATAATTACGTAATTTGGAGCGGCTCAAAGAAACCACATGAGAAGAAGAATACTCTCTGTTATCTTTGAATGTCCACGTTTCTTCTCTCTTCTGCAAAATTCGGTTTTATAATTTTCTTCTCTCTCTCTTCAAAAGTGAGAAAGCGACCGGAGTTCCGTACTTTGGATTAGATGTGTTTCGTCTCGCTGTTTCGTCAGTTTCCTACTACTCACCATTAGTCCTCTCTCTCTCTGTCTGAAAACGACTTTCCTCTGTTCCCCCCAATTCTTCTCCCTCTCTCATCCTCTCACTATCTCCATTTTCGAGGCTTCATTGGTTCACGAGAGACATTTCACTGATATTTTCCCATATTTCTCTCTTCTTTTTTTTTTTTTTTTTTCGTTCNTTTTTTCTCGATCGGTTCTTTGCGTAAAGCTCGTACTTCTATTCTGTTCTGTTCCTGGTTTCAGAATCTGTCTTTCTTATCCACAATTGGCTCTGTTCTGTTCTGTCTCTCTAATAAAGTTTTTTTATTAAAAGGAAATTCACAGTTAATTCACTCTCTCTATCTCTCTTGTCGGAAACTGGGTTTCGTCTTTCTCCGATGATTAATCAGATCGGAAGTTCAATCGCCGTTTGAAGCATTCACTTTCTCTCTCTCTCTCTCTCTTTATTTTTTATTCACCGGAGATCCAATCGCCGGATAATGGGAGGCTTATTGCATCTCTTCGACTTCCATAACAACAGCTTCTCCCGGAAAGTTTTCTCCCATCACAAAAGCCGCGACGAAGGTGAGAAATTCACTGAATTGGAATCGATATTTACAGAGAAAAATCAAATATTGTTTCTGGGTTTTACAGTTAAATTCATTTCTTTTTTCTTCTGCAGATCTGGAAGCTCCAAGGAATAGTTTTGAGCTCCAAGTTGACAATTTCCAGCCTTACCATAACGAGAAAGATAAACCAGTAAATAATAACAACTTTTTATGTACTCTGAATTTGAGAACAAAATTGGTAAATGAGTGTTTTTTTTTTTTAATTTTAACACAAGCAGAGTTATGGATATGAGGAAGAGGAATGGTACGAGCGAAGCTGTTACCCAATTGAGGAGTCAATGAAGAAGAAGATCATCGAGGAGCTCTCAAAACGTACCAACGACAAACAACAGAACACGCCGAGTCTCGTAGCTAAGCTAATGGGAATGGAATCGGTTCCTTTGGAGTCTACTAAATCAACGGCTTGGATCAATCTCAATCTTCATCGTCACTCTACTAAAGTGGATCAAGGAGGAGGAGGAGCAGGAAAAAGAAACAGGAAAGGCAAGTTATCTTCATCAGTGAATGTAATGGAGGCAGAGGAGATTACTAATCCACCAATGCGTCGAGAACATCCTCAAGAAGAAGAGCTTCAAAGATTCAGAAGAGACTTTGAAGCTTGGCAAGCTGATAAACGGTCTAAAGACTGTTCAAGAATCGTCGTTGAATCGGGCTGTGCGGCTAAAGACGAGAAAGAGAGGCTTTTCACAAGAACTAGAAGCTTTGGTCGAGATTTTAACTTGAAATCAGAAAGAGCAGCTCCTCCTCCTCCAACTAGGATTGTGGTTTTAAGACCTGGTCCTCACAGAGTGTGTGATTACGAAGATTCGTTAACTACTTCTTCAGGGACGACCATGGAAGGAAGCAGAGGAAGCAGCATAGAAGAGTTTCTTGAAGAAGTGAAAGAGAGGTTGAAAGGTGAGCTTCAAGGACGAGCTCTCAAGAGAAGCTCTTCGGTGAGAGGAAGCGGGATCGAGACTCCTTTCAGCGAAAGACCTTTCCCGAGGTCTGAGTCGATGAGATCATACGCCGCGAGTGAGGTCCAGTGCAATGCACCAGACTCTCCTCAAGAGTTTATAAGTAGAGACACAAGAAAACTTTTGGCAGAGAGGTTGAAGAATGTTTTGAGGAAAGAGATGACTCCTTCTTCTGATGGTTCTGTGATCAAATGTGGTAGCCGCTTGCGGCCTACTGTATCTGATGCAGAGAAACAAAGTGGTGAAATCGATGAAGAAGAAGACTTGAGAACAAACAGAGATGTAACTAAGAAAGAGTCTTCATCGCCAAGAAATCTTAAAAGATCCTTATCTGCTCCGGTCTCAGGGACATCGTTTGGTAAGCTTCTGTTAGAGGATCGGCATGTTTTGACAGGCGCGCAGATCATGAGGAAGCACGAGGCTGTGATAACAGAGCGAGAAGAGACAGAAACAGAAGCAGAAACAGAACCAGCTGTTGTGGATCCGATTAGGAGGAAAGAAAGATTCAATCTCAGGAAGAAAGTCTCAAGCTTTAGATCAACTCTTAGAGGGAGAATCTTTGGTAAGAAGATACGTTCAATGATTGAATCAAACAGTTTTGAGGATGAATCAATCAAAGATTTTGTGACCGGTTCGAGGTTTAACAACTTTTACGATCGAAATGTAAGAACTTTTCTAACTCTCTCTCTCTCTCTTCTATCAACAGTTTCAGGTGTCCTTGTTATAATCTAGACTAAGACCAGCTCTGTTTTGTTTTCTTAGGAGAATTCAACAGAAGTGCCTCCAAGCCCTGCATCAGTCTGCAGTAGTACACCAGAAGAGTTTTGGAGGAATGTCGATTATCTCAGCCAGATTTCGACACCTGATGTGACTGTATCTGATGAGAACGGTATGCCACAAGTCTTCAGAGACATCAGTTCCAATCTAAGTGGTAAGAAAACTTTCTCCTTTTTTTCATGAAGTGTTTCACACAGTCGTTGAAATGTTTCTCATTCTCTGTTTCTGTTGATTCAGAGCTAAGAAGGCAGATAAATGAGCTTGACTCCGACATACAAGTGCCAACGCCTGTGGAAGAAGAAGCGGCTCGAGAGATTGAGAACTTTGTTGATTTAGGAAATCCAGACAAAGTGTTTGTGAGAGATCTTCTTGTGGCTTCTGGTTTATATGAAGGGACAACAGATAGATCATTGTCTAGATGGGATCCATTTGCAAAGCCAATAAACAAGTCTGTTCTTGAAGAAACGAAAGAGAATTTCAAGAAAAGAACCAATGAGAATCAAGAAGACGATGATATTGAAGAGAGTACTAGAAGTGAAGATAATCATGACATACTGTTTGATCTTCTGAACGAAGTACTTACGGTGGTGCTTGGACCATTGACAAAGTCAGGTTTCAAGAAGAAATTTCTGAGCTCGTGTGTGTCTGAGCCGACGACTATACGAGGTAAATATCTGTTGGAATCAGCTTGGAGGATCATGTCGGAGTATTTATATTCTCAGCCTGATAAACCATTTTGTTCATTGGATGGGATCATTGGTTGGGATTTGGAGAGGTGTCCATGGAGTGGTTTGATTGGTGAAGAAGTTAATGTGTTGGGGAGAGAAGTTGAAAGTATGATCATGGCGGATCTTGTTGATGAAGTTGTTAAGGATCTAGCTAAGAACCTAAGATAAGGGTTAAGATATATTTTGGTAAATCTGATTGGTTTGGTCTGGTGCATGTGAATGTGAATGGTTTTTGGTGTGTTTCTGTAAGTAGGGTTTTTTTATGGGGTGTTTTTCTTGAAGAAGTGAGTTTCCGTGGTAACTGTAAATGTTTACTTACAGCACAAGGAAGCTAGATCTTCTGATTGTTACATAACTACTGTTTTACTAATACTAAAAGGAGTTTTTAAATTTTTTATGGAGGTTGCACACTGAATTCTAGGGATACACTGGAGACCAAACAAGATAGACATCATAACCAACTTGTCAATTTCAAACGTTTTATCAAAGTCTAAATCGCTTAGTTCCTTTATGGTGATTGTTAGACCAAATTTTAAATATAAGACATTCGTGCATGCCAGTGATACCATACCAAGTAAGAACAAGCGCATTTTACAAGAAATGGTAAAGTTTTGGGGATCTTTTTGGAGTATTATGAGCAATCGGGATCATCGTTTTACCGAATATTTGTTGATGAAGTAATTGCTCGGTAGAATTCCATATATAACCAAGCAAACACAATATTTTTTTATGAGTTTTTTATCCAACAAAGGCCAAACGAAAAACGTGAATACTTTCTAAGTATTTTCTAAACACGTTTGAAAGTGAGCAGTTAAAAAACTCATAAACTTGGCACTTTCTAAACATAACCGATATTTTCTTACATTGAAATGAGCAGTTAAGCAAGGAGATCATATATATGCTCTAGTTATGTGGCTAAATATGCCTATAATAATGAGCATATGTAAGCCACATATAGTACTTCTGTCAAACAGTGACATCTCTTTGCAATCTCTCCAGATATTTTTTACAGTCGAAGGAGATTCTATTGACAAACGTTGTTTTCAGGTAATTAATCACACTTTGAGACCTCTTTTTCAACCCATTTAAGCTTGGACAGTGACAAGACGTTTAAGATCAAAGCCGTGAAGTGTCAACTTGAGCACCACATGTTTTGACCAAGTTTCATGACAAGTAGATCACAGAGGCGCTCATATATAACGAAACGCATAAACATGGCGTTCCATGAAGACCCATTTTATCATCAGTCAGAGGAAATACGAGAACTCGAGGAAGGTTTGTGGCAGTTTCGAGAAGAACTCAAAATGTACATGACGACGAGACCATCGTGCAATTAGGTAAGAAAGAACATCACTAGGCAGTTTTCCTTCGGAGCTCTATCGTGTTATATGGGGCAAATCAAATAATGAAGTGCACACACCAACACTAAATCATTTTCCATGGCTTCTAAGTACATTTTTGTTCATATATATAGTAATAAAATTATAAATCTAATGGGCCGGACATAGTTCATTTATGCTTATAGTCTAAAATATAACATGCAGATTAACTAGTCCATGTGCGAATGCAACACGTCTAAGATCAAACAAAGTATCTAAAATAGATTTACCAGCCATAACAGCCTTTTATCTTATAGCATAAGAGAATATATGCCTAATCCATTAATAAAATAGATTTGCAATTTTTCTTTTGTTAACTCTACGTGATACGTCTACAGTTATATTATTTGAAATTAAATACAACCGATTTTAAAAGGATAAAAAGATTACCCAAAACTAAAATTAAAATTAAAATTGAAATTGAAATGTTTCTAATTTCTAGATATAGAAAGTCTAGTACAAACTACAAAGTAGCTCCGTTTAAAAAGAAGAAAGAGAGTTATGACGGCCGTTATTACAGTTGGACGGAAAATATTGTAATAAAACGGAAAAAAAAAAAGTCTGGTTAATTTTCTGGTTCACTTTGCGAGGTAAATGTAAAACACAAAAACGTAAGAACGATTAGAGAAAAAAACAATTAAGAGATAATTAAAACTGATTCGTAGGGTTTACATATAAAAACGAAAATGGATCACAGAGATTGGAAACAACAAACATCTCCTTCCTTCCTTGTCTATCTTCCCCATTTTCTCTCCTTCTGAAAACCCTAAATTTCTTTCCTCTCATCTCTAAACTCTCTGGTGTTGCCTCTCTCTGTTTCTCCGATGAACAGAGGCGATAAGATAACTTCACAGCCGCGTAAAGTCACCTTGTAACAACGGGAAAAAACGAAGTTTCAGGTACTCACAACAGCTTCTTCATCTGGCACTCTTCGTGATATGATTCTTATACTAAAAATGTTGAGCAATTGAGAAATTCTGCTTTTGATGTGAGTTTTTAATCTGGATTTATGTGTTCTTATGATAATCCGATTGATCAAACTGTTTGATAATTTGGTTTCGGATGGGTTTTTGAGGATTCGATGGATTGCAACATGTTCTTCGTTTTCGTGATCTGATTGAAGTTTCCGATTGTTAATGATTTTGATAATGTGAACTTGCCGATCGATTCATCGTTCTGATTTGTTTCCATTTTCGATCCATGTTCTGACTTTCCGATATTGATTTGTGATCTATATTAATTTCGCAATATTGTAATCGATTTTGGGTTTTAGCTCGATCGGAAAGAGATTTGAGCTGAGAAAAAAATGGCGACGAATGCTTACGATGTGAATCAGCAGCTCGATTCCGATTCGCTTCTACCTCCGCGGAAGCGATTACTCGCCGGATTCAAGAAACAGAACTCAAACTCCGGCAACGGATCTTCTTCTTCACCGAGCCCTCCTCCGCTTCCCAATTTCGCTTCTTCCTCTTCCACTTCATATTCAAACGGCTCCTCCTCTGCTTCAACCGATGTTCAGACTCATCTCGACAATCTATTGACTTCCCAAATCAACGACGACCAGACCCGATCACCGGACGAGCTAGCTCAGGCGTCGAAAGCAACCGCTGCGTTAGCAGTCAAGATCGCAAAGGCGGCGAGAGCCACCGCTAATGAGAAGGCCATCATTGCTTCAAAGGCAGTAGCTGCAGCCAAGAGCGCGTTGGAGTTGTTCGCTTCTTTTCCGGCTGAGACGGTGAAGGAGAAGTCTCCGAGGATGAAGAACAAGCAGAAGAAACACGTCCCCGTTCAGCTTCTCTACTCGAAAGGAGCCGCGGACGAGGATTTGGCGCGGAGGTTGCACCGAGCGATAGACAATTCTCCTAGAGTCGCCGACGAGGTGTTAGCGCGTAGGTTGATAAACTATTCTCCAAGAGTCTTGAGGGACTGTGGCTCTGGTTCTCATAGGAACAAGAAGCAAAAGAGTGTGGTTACGTATGAGAATCGTGTGGTGGCTAGTACTATGTACGATGGGCATGATGTTGCTGGTGTTGTGGATTCAGATAGCTCGAATGACGACGGAGCAGAGAGGAGGAGAGTGAACGGGAAGCTGGTCTTAAAGGAGAAAACAGGGGAAGAGAGTAGCTCACTGGGGAGAAGAAGAGGAAGAGTGAAGCTAAAGAAGTTGCCTTTGAGTATGTGTGGCTCTAAGGATCAAGAAAATGGGATCATGGTCAACAAGACTCCATTGATGGAGAAGAATGTTGGAGTCAGTAACCAGCCGGAAGGTTCTAATGGTGGTGTGGCTCAGGTGGTGAGGTCATAGAAAGTTTGTACGTTCATATCAACTTTTTACCTAAAAGAGGTAAGAGAGGTGCAGATTCAGAGGCATTGCCATTTCAGTAGAATCCGAATGTTGTTTATGTTTTTATCTTGTTTTGCTTTTTTGGGTAATGTGTTTGAATTTTTATGCTTACTTGTATATTTTGGGGAATAATATCTAGATACATAGATTTTTATATATATGTTGGTTGTTGTTGAATCATTGTAAGTGTTGTTGAACAATGTCTCTAGTGGTTATTGGGATTTGTAGATGAGAATTTGAAATTTAATAAAGTGATGGCTTTTTGTTGCTGGTTGTTTTTGTTTCTTCTGAAATTTAATAAAACCTATGTTAATTATTTCCTTGTATTTATTCGATACATTCCCAAAAAAAAAAAGAAAAAAATTACTACCACACAATCAATTTATTTGGCATTTTTCTGGTACATCAGGATGGTAAATAAATAAAATAACGAAAAGAGCCTTTGTTATTTTTATTTTGTACTACGATTTTAAAGAATGGATGCAACTTGGTCACGTGCAGATCCAACCACGTGCTGATATGTAACTTGAGATATTAAATGACAAAAACAATGCAAATCTCTAAAGACAAAGCAGCCATAAAAATGATCTGTCACGTTCACATGTACCGTGGCGTGAATGTGAAGTGAAACTCATCTTGCCACATTATTATTATTTTCTTTTACGTTAGAAAAAAGATAAATAATATTTTTAAAAATTAAATTTTTAGCTAAATGTGTTTTTTGTTGTTGTTGTAAAAATGAATATTTTTTAGTTAAATGTTGCATGGAAATAAATAATTTAACAGCAAAGATAAATGTTGCCAAAGAAAGAAAATGATCTAAAACTTTGTCAAAAAAAAAAGAAAATGATCTAAACAAACTGAAGATCAGATACACAAACCCAAGGTCAAACACATCCAGAATATTAATTAGGATCCAATCCTCGTCAATCATATTTGATTTGTGGAAATTTAATAACTTCTGCTGTAAAATACTAAAATATGATGAATATTTGTTTTTTTTTTTTTTTTTTTTTTTTAATT